>SJXQ01005524.1:104104-117192 GCA_006408695.1 Aepyceros melampus | reverse complement strand
TAAAAAAAAAAAAAAAAAAAAAAAAAAAAAAAAGAAATTACACTGAAACAGGTAACTGCCAATAATGCCTCAGTATCAGTTACCTCATATCCAAACAACTTGGCCTGGATGTCATTTCCTTTTTTCCCTACCCTTATCATCTGACTCGCTTTTTCAGTCTTTTCACTTCATTGTATCATGTTTTTATGCTTGAAATAACATTTTTCCTTAGCCCAATTCAATTTCAATGTGACAAATATTTTGAATGGACTTTCAGTAAAATCTGAAACTATCTTGCCCGTTGCTAATTAATTGCATGTATTTTACTCAAAATCTCACTCAAGTCTCATTTATTCCATGAAATTTCCTTACATGGAGCTTAATAGTTTTCTAAGTATTCACTCTGTAATTCTCTCCCCACTGCTTCATACTCCAAGTGAAGTCTGAATTTTTCTTCCTCTTTTCCACTGTCAAATCAGAGAAGGTTGAGTGGAGGATATAGACATTACTTGAGGCCTTATATCCTCCACTCAACCTTCTCTGGTTCAATGTTCATTGATTTTTTTTCCTCTGATATCCTTTTATATTTTTCTTAAGATGTATTTACTCATTGGCTATAATATCTATATTTCTATTTCCTTTAGAATAAGTATAACTCATAGCCTATAATGGAGAAGGAAATGGCAACCCACTCCAGTATTCTTGCCTGGAGAATCCCAGGGACAGAGGAGCCTGGTGGGCTGCCATCCCTGGGGTCACACAGAGTCGAACACAACTGAAGTGATTCAGCAGCAGCAGCAGCAGCAGCAGGATAACTTATAAAAAGACAAAAAGAAAGTGCACAAAACATACCAACTAATTAACTAATGAGGAAGAGTAAGAAAGAAAAGAGGGGGGAAAGAAAAAAGGTAAAAGAAAGGGACCCAATCTATGGAGACCTCAGAAATAAAAACCACCATATGAGCAACAACCTTCTTTGAATCTCAATATCAGTTCTGTCACTTCAAACTTACATATGAGGAAATGAAAATGGTATCTGTGATTTTAGACAAAGCCCAAGTTGAATGTGATTAAGAACTGTTCAGATTCATTAAGATCTTAAATTTCAAATCAATTTGACATTTTCACTATGGCATGTTTCCTATGCAAGTCATTTTATAGATTAATTATTGCTATTTTTGTGTCTGTGGGCTGCCTTTTAGAGGATCATTTGCAATATTTGAATGGGATATGAAATGGAAGCTATGCTACTATTTTTCTAGGTTGATAACATTAATATTTGTATTTAATTTAGCTTCTGCCACTAAGTGAAACAGGAAGGAAGGGAACAGGGCAACCTTTGAAAGAATGACAACCTGACACACATAGCCTGGCACAACATAAACTTTTTAGATCAAAAGGGTCCAAGATAGCAGGCAAGTCAACTTGACTAGAACTTGATCCTTGATATAAGCTGCTGCTGCTAAGTCACTTCAGTCATGCCCAACTCTGTGCGACCCCATAGACGGCAGCCCACCAGGCTCCCCCGTCCCTGGGATTCTCCAGGCAAGAACACTGGAGCGAGTTGCCATTTCCTTTTCCAATGCATGAAAGTGAAAAGTGAATGTGAAGTCGCTCAGTCATCTCCGACTGCTCGTGACCTCATGGACTGCAGCCTACCAGGCTCCTCTGCCCATGAGATTTTCCAGGCAAGAGTACTGGAGTGGGGTGCCATTGCATATAAGCTCATTTTAACAAATCAGCAAGCTAATTGAAACACCCAGATGCCCATGACAGTTTCAAGGTCAACCATCAAAGACCAAAAAGTGGGCAGTGGCCCAACCACTGGAAATCCCAATTCCTTCCCCAAAATAGTTGAAATAATCCTCCCACTCGTTAACCTTTGAAATTACCCAGCCCATAAAAGCTAACCACAAAAAAAAAAAAAACAAAACAAAACAAAACATTTTGAGGCTCTCTGCAATGGTCAAACTCTCTGTGCAGTGTGTTTCTCTCTGAATACATCCATTTCTTACCTATCACTTTGTCTTTCACTGAATTCTTTATGTGATGAGACATCAAGAATTAAGCTTCATTCGGTCTTGAAACTAGGTCTGTGATCTTACTTGGAAGATCATGGGTTTTGGCTGGGTTCAAGTTCCAGCCACATAAGTTCAAGTCCCAAGCAGGATTTGGCTGGCTTCTAGTCCCAGCCTTGTGGATTTGAGTCCCAAACTAGGTTTTGACTGGATTTGAGTTCTGGCACATGTGTTCAAGTCCCAACCTCAGGTAAATGGTTTCATAAACAACTCTCTCTTTTCTTTTTCTTTTTCTTTTTTTGTCAGTGTGCTTACTGATTTATTGTTTCAGCTATAACAGGTTGTTCTTTCATTATGTGAATAGTCTAAAGAGTATATATGGATTTTTTTTCTTTTTTTATTTAAATTTTATTTATTTATTTTTACTTTACAATACTCTATAGGTTTTGCCATACACTGACATGACAACTCTCATAATATGAAATATTTCTTAAAGTTTATTATACCTGTATACATTTCACTGGTCAGCAATTATATTTCAGTTACACCTTCCTAGTGGCATTATGTGATTTTGCAATAATCAATCATTATATTTTAAAATGGATGGATATTCTTTATTTGATGAGGCAAATAAATATGTCTAGGGGCTTTCCTGTTGTCTCAGTGGTGAAGAATCTGCTTGCAAATGCAAGAGACACGTGTTTGATCCTCGGTCCTGAAAGATCTCACATGCTGCAGAACAACTAAGCCAGTGAGCCACAACTACTGAGATTGTGCTCTAGAGCCTGGGAGCTGCAACAAATGAATCCATGTGCCACAGCTACTGAAGCCCACTCCCCTTAGAGACCATGCTCTACAACAAGAAAAACCACAGTAATGAGAAGCCCATGCACCACAAGTAGGGAGACGTTCCAAGAGAAATGCAACAAGAGAAAAAGCCTATGCAGCAATGAAGATCAGCACAGCCGAAAAATAAAATGTTGCAGGAAGGGGGACCCCTTCCAGGGCCAGAGAGTGGACTCTTGTCTAACACTCAGATTGGTGATGGGATTATTTTCTGGGTTCTCTTGGCCAATCATTCTAACTCAGGGTCCTTTCTGGTCGCACGTGCATTTCTCAGCCAAGATGGATACTAGGGAGGACTCTGGGATGTTGTCTGTCATGTGGTGTCTCCTTTGCCCTTTCCTGAACTCTTCTGGTTGGTGGTAGCTTGTTAGTTCCATGTTCCTCACTAGGACCTCCTGTTGTAAAATAAATCACACAAATGGTTACTATGATGCCTGGCACCAGTGGGCAGTTTCAGTCAGTGGGTTTCCATTAACAGAAATATTTTAAAATGTTTTCATCATCAAAAAAAAAAAAAAAAAGAAAGAAAGAAAGAAAGACAAAGAAAAAAGAAAGAAGCATTTCCAGAGATAAAAATGTAATTAATTGGAAGCTCCTTGGTGGTACACTGTTTAAAATTCTGCATTTCAGTACAGGTGGTGTGGGTTCAATCCCTGGTCAGGGAACTGAGATCCCACATACCTCAAAGCAACTAAGCCAAACAGCCATAACTATAGAACCCACATGTTACAACTAGAGAATCCATACACCACAATGAAATGTGCTGCATGATGAAATGAAGATCCAGACCAAGCCAAATAAATAAATAAATATTTTAAAAACTTAATCAGTTAAGCTGACATTTATTAAGTTCTTGGCCTGATCAAACATAGTTGCTGTCAGTTTCATAAAAGGAGAAAAAATCAGATATGTTTGAAACTGCCCAGAGAGTGGCATTATTAACATTTTTTCTTTGTTTGCTTTGCAACTTATGCTCAAAATGCTAAAATAGAAAAAATGAAAATAAAACAGTTCTTATTATAGGTTTGTCAAGGGTGTATAATTGTTTGCTTGATAAGTAATGGATCTTTATTGCTGTGTGGCTTTTTCTTAGATTAGAACCTTACAGTCTCCTACTGAGATAATACAGTCCTTCATTTATTATTGATTACAGTGTTTGAAGAGCATAAAAAAGTCTGATATTCTGCTTTTTTAATATTATATTAAATAAAACTTAGTACTGGGTTATACATTTCTACAAATTGAGAATTTGTTAAATCTATTTTTCAGGCTACATTTATTATCTTTTACTAGTTTTACTTTTGGTGTTGAAATATTGCATAAAAAATACTTTTATTACATTCTATTTTGAAGATCTAAGGGGACAGATTTATAGGCAGTTGCTCTCAAATCTTAAATAAGTTTATCTCTTACCTTTAAAATAAAATGAATCAAAAAATAAAATAAAATTATGCATCTATCTGAAGCTGGGAAAAGGATCAGATTATTTCAATATCAAAGTATAAAAGAGAAAGATCCAATATCTAATTCCAAAAACTTCATTTCATAAAAAAGTCACCCCTTAAACGTAGTAACTTATAATAAGAGCATTTCTCTTCTCAGGAATAAGGGGAGCCTTGATGGAGACTGCTTATTCCTAATTCATTTGGCATCAGCTGTGGTGACTTGAAAGTTAGAGGCTAGAATCAGTGGCTGGTGCTTGAGCTGTGAAGACTCATTTGGGGATGAGGGATCTGAGAATTCTGGGATTTCCCTTTATATCTCTATGTGATATTTCCACATGGTCTCTCCAGCTTAGTAGCTGCAGGATAGCAGGATTTATTACACACAGGCTCAGGGCACATATCCCAAGAGAGAAATGATCAGGGAAAAGTGCTGTTGATTTTTATGAACTGGGAATTTTTGCCTTATTCTCTTTATTAAAAAATAAGTCATTGAAACCACTCAATCAGTATTCAGTGGTAGAGGGATTAGAACCTACTTACTGATGATAGGAGCTCAAAGGATTTTAGACATATTTAAAATCACAAAAATGTCTAAATTTTCTATATAGAAGCTAATGTTATTAAGGTACATTTAGCAAGGCATAATATTCCAGTGTTTTCTGGACTCATTAAAGCAATTTTCTTCAAAGTTAAGTCATTTCTTCACAACATTCATAATGTTGTTCTAAATCCCCACAATACTTCCATTTTTACTATTTACCATGTCTTACTCCACTCATCCAGCTTTTGTATAAATGCAATTATTTTAAAGGTTATTTGAATTTACACTGTGTCCATTTTGGGGGCTTCCCACGTGACTTTAGTTGTAAAGAACCCACTTGCCAATACAAGAGACATAAGAGACACAGGTTCAATTACTGGGTCAGGAAGATCCTCTGGAGAAGGGCAGGGCATCCAACTCCAGTATTCTTGCCTGGTGAATCCCATGGACAGTCTGATGGGCTCCATTCCATAGGATTGTAAACAATCAGATACTATTGAAGTGACTTAGCAAAATTCATTTGTCTGTTTTCGAAGGAGACACCAAAACCAAACTAATTGTTGCAAGAGACATACAGGCAAACTTCTAGAAAATTAAAGGATACAGAGAATGACAAAAGATCTTTTAGACCATGATGCATGTTTGACACATGAGAAAGGAGAAGGGGAAGAACATATTGGACAGGAAGAAACCCATAGTATAACACAGGTCAAATCAATATTTAACCAAGCCAATCAGGCAATCAGGATTATCAGTTACTTTAAAACAAAAACAAAAAATGAAAATGTGCATCTAACATACAATCCAGCAATTTAATTCTGAGGCATTATGTTTATCCAGAAGCCTATACTCAGTAGCAGTTTTATTCATAATAAGCCCAAACTGGGAACAATACAGTTGTTTTTCAGCAATGAATCATTAAAAAAAAAAAAAAAGTGCTACATTCATACCACACACACATAAAGAAAATAGCCAGTTTAAGGAAAAAAAAGAAAAATGGATGCACAACAGAAACTTTAATGATTCTCTGGAAAATTATTGTGAATGAAAAAGGAAGTCATATGACTCATTTACATTACATATGATTTATTTACATGGCATTCTTAAGATGACAATGTTATAGGAATGAAGAAAAAATTTGTGGTTGCCAGGAGATAATGAGGGAGGTGGAAGGTGAAAGGATAGCTCAGTTCAGCCACTCAGTCGTGTCTGACTCTTTGAGACCCCATGAATCGCAGCACACCAGGTCTCCCTGTCCATCACCAACTCCTTGTGTTCACTCAAACTCATGTCCATCAAGTTGTGATATCATCCAGCCATCTCACCCTCTGTCGTCCCCTTCTCCTGATCCCAATCCCTCCCAGCATCAGGGTCTTTTCCAATGAGTCAGCTCTTTGCATGAGGTGGCCAGAGTATTGGAGTTCCAGCTTTAGCATCAGTCTTTCCAATGAAAACCCAAAACTGAGCTCATTTTGGATGGACTGGTTGGATCTCCTTGCAGTCCAAGGGACTCTCAAGAGTCTTCTCCAACACCACAGTTCAAAACCATCAATTCTTTGGTGTTCAGCTTTCTTCACAGTCCAACTCTCACATCCATACAGAAAACTAAGATCATGGCATCTGGTCCCATCATTTCAAGGGAAATAGATGGGGAAACAGTGGAAACAGTGTCAGACTTTATTTTGGGGGGCTCCAAAAGCACTACAGATGGTGATTGCAGCCATGAAATTAAAAGACGCTTACTCCTTGGAAGGAAAGTTATGGTGGATATGGCTATAAACAATGCCATTAGTTATGCCTGTGGTAATAGAAATGTTCTACACATTGACTATATCAATGGCAGGACACTACTTATAATATTGCAACATAGTTTCACAAAATGATGGCATATGAGAAACTGAATTAAATATATATGCAATCTATTACTTCCTATAACTGAATCTATTGGTCTTATGGTTAGTCATTAAGTCATATCCACATGAACTGCAGCACACCAGGCTTCCCTGCCCTTCACTATCTCCTAGAGTTCACTTAAACTCATGTCCATTGTGTCGGTGATGGCAGGCAATCACCTCATGATCTGTCATCCTCTTCTCCTCTTGCCCTTAATCTTTCCCAGCATCACGTTTTCTTTTTGTGTGGTTTTTTCTTTTTTAGCCAATTCTTTTTAATTGGAGGATAATTTCTTTACAATATTGTGGTGATTTTTGCCATATATCAACATGAATCACCCACAGGTGCACATGTGTCTCCCCATCCTGAAACCCCTTTAACCTCCCTCTCCACACCATCCCTTTGGGTTATCCCAGAGCACCGGCTTTGAGTCCCTGCTTCACACATTGAACTTGCACTGATCATCTGTTTTATATATGGTTATATACATGTTTCAATGCTGTTCGTCAAATCATCCCACCCTTACCTTTTCCCACATGGCCCAAAAGTCTGTTCTTTATATCTCTGTCTCTTTTGCTGTCTTACATATAGGATTGCTGTTACTGTCTTTCTAAATTCTATAAAAATGTGTTAATATGCTGCATTGGTGTTTCTCTTTCTGACTTATTTCACTCTGTATAATAGGTTCCACTTTCATCCACTTCATTATAACTAATTCAAATGTGTTCTTTTTTTTATAGCTGAGTAATAGTCCATTGTGTATATGTGCCACCATTTCCATATTTATTCATCTGCCAACGGACATTTAGGTTGCTTCCATGTTCTAGCTATGGCAAACAGTGCTGCAATGAACACTGGGGTACATGTGTCTCTTTCAATTCTGGTTTCCTCAGGGAGTATCCCCAGAAGTTGGATTGCTGGTTTCTGTGGCAGTTCTATTCCCAGTTTTTTAAGGAATCTCCACACTGTTCTCCATAGTGGCTATACTAGTTTGCCTCCCCACCAACAGGGTAAGAGGGTTCCCTTTTCTCCACACCCTCTCCAGCATTTATTGTTTGTAGACTTTTTATGATGGCCATTCTGATGGGTATGAGATGATACCACACTGTGGATTTGATTTGCATTTCTCTGATAATGACTGATGTTGAGCATCATTTCATGTGTTTTTTAGCCATTTGCATGCCTTCTTTGGAGAAATGTCTGTTTACTTCTATGGCCCACTTTTTGATCAGGTTGTTCATTTATCTGGTATTGAGCTGCAGGAGCTGTTTGTATATTTTGGGGGCTAATTATTTGTCAAATATTTTGTTTGCTATTATTTTTCTCATTCTGAAGGCTGTCTTTTCACCTTGCTTATAGTTCTTTTCATTGTACAAAACTTTTTAAGTTTAATAAGGTCCCATTTGTTTATTTTTGTTTTCAAGTGGCCAAAGTATTGGTGCTTCAGTTTCAGTTCAGTCCTTTCAATTAATATTTAGGGTTGATCTCTTTTAGGATTGACTTGTTTGATCTCCTTGCTGTCTAACAGACTCTCAAGAGTCTTCAACAGCACCACAATTAGAAAACATTAATTCTTTGGTTCTTAGCCTTCTTTATGATTCAACTCTCACATCTGTAAATGACTACTAAAAATATCATATATTTGATTATATAGATTTTTTTGGCAAAGTGATGTCTCTGCTTTCTAATACACTGTTCAGGTTTATCATAGCTTCCCTTCCAAGAGCAGATGTCTTTTAACTTTGTGGTCACCAACCACAGTGATTTCGGTGCCCCGACCTCCAAAAAACTTAATAACTAAAATCTGTTATTGTTTCCACTTTTTCCCCATTTATTGGCCCTGAAGTGAAGGAACAGGATCTCATGATCTTAGTTTCTTGAATGTTGAGGTTTAAGCCAGGTTTTTCATTCCTCTTTCACCCTTATCAAGAAGCTTTTTAGTTCCATTCAGTTCAGCCCCTCGGTTGTGTATGACCCTTTGCAGTCCCATGGAATACAGCACACCAGGCCTCCTTGTCCATCACCAACTCCCAGAGTTTACTCAAACTTAGGTCCTTAGAGTCAGTGATGTCATCCAACCACCTCATCCCCTATCATCCCCTTCTCCTCCTGCCTTCAATCTTTCCGAGTATCAGGGTCTTTTCAAATAAATCAGTTATTCGCACCAGGTGGCTCACGTATTGGAGTTTCAGCCTCAACATCAGTCCTTCCAATCAACACTGAGGCCTGATATTCTTTAGGATGGACTGGTTGGATTTCCTTGAAGTCGAAAGGACTCTCAAAAGTCTTCTCAAACACCACAATTAAAATCCAACAATTCTTCACCGCTCAGCTTCCTTTAAAATCCAACCCTCATATCCATACATGACTACAAAAAAAACATAGCTTTGACTGAACAGACTTTTGCTGGCAAAATATCTCTGCTTTTTCATGTGTTGTCTAGGTTGGTAATAACAGTCCTTCCAAGGAATAAGTGCTTTTAATTTCATGGTTGCAATTACTATCTGCAGTGATTTTGGAGCCCCCCAAAATAAAGTCTCCCATTGTTTTCATTGTTTTCCCATCTATTTGCCATGAAGTGATGGGACCGGTTGCCATGATCTTAGTTTTCTGAATGTTGGGCTTTAAGCCAACTTTTTCACTCTCCTCTTTTACTTTCATCAAGAGGCTCTTTAGTTCCTCTTTGCTTTCTGCCATAGGGTGGTGTCATCTGCATGTCTGAGCTTATTGATATTTCTCCCAGCAATCTTGATTCCTGATTGTGCTTTATCCAGCCCAGCGTTTCTCATGATGTACTCTGTATAGAAGTTAAATAAGCAGGGTGACAATATACAACCTTGATGTACTCCTTTCCCTGTTTGCAACCAGTCTGTTTTTCCAAGTCCAGTTCTAACTGTTGCTTCCTGACCTGCATACAGATTTCTCAAGAGGCAGTCACGTGGTCTGTATTCGCATCTTTTTAAGAATTTTCCAGAGTTTGTGGTGATCCATACGATCAAGGACTTTGGCATAGTTAATACATCAGAAATAGGTGCTATTCTGGAACTCTCTTGCTTTTTTGATGATCCATCAGATGTTGGCAATTTGATCTCTGATTCTTCTGCCTTTTCTAAAGCTAGTTTGAAAATCTGAAAGTTCACATGTCATGTATTGTTGAAACCTAGCTTGGAGAATTTTGAGCATTACTTTACTAGCATGTGACATGAGTGCAATTGTACGATAGTTTGAGCATTTTTTGCCACTGCCTTTTTTTTGGGATTGGAATGAAACCTGACCTTTCCCAGTCCTGTGACCCCTGCTGAATTTTCCAAATTTGCTGGCATATTGAGTGCAGCATTTTCACAGCATCATCTTTTAGGATTTGAAATAGCTCAACTGGAATTCCATCATCTCCACTAGCTTTGTTTGTAGTGATGCTTTCTAAGGCCCACTTGACTTTTCATTCCAAGATGTCTGCATGTGACATGAGTGCAATTGTACGATAGTTTGAGCATTTTTTGCCACTGCCTTTTTTTTGGGATTGGAATGAAACCTGACCTTTCCCAGTCCTGTGACCCCTGCTGAATTTTCCAAATTTGCTGGCATATTGAGTGCAGCATTTTCACAGCATCATCTTTTAGGATTTGAAATAGCTCAACTGGAATTCCATCATCTCCACTAGCTTTGTTTGTAGTGATGCTTTCTAAGGCCCACTTGACTTTTCATTCCAAGATGTCTGGCTCTTGCTGAGTGATCATACCATTATAATTATATGGGTCATGAACTTTTTGTATAGTTCTTCTGTGTGTTCTTGACACCTCCTCTTAATATCTTCTGCTTCTGTTAGGTCCATATTTCTGTCCTTTATTGAGCCTATCTTTGAATTAAATGTTTCCTCGTTTCTCTAATTTTTTGAAGAGGTCTCTAGTCTTTCCCATTCTATTATTTTCTATTTCTTTGCATTGATCACTGAGGAAGGCTTTTTTTTCTCTCCTCACTCTTATTTGAAATTCTACTTTCAGATGTGTATAGTTTTCATTTTCTCTTTTGCTTTTCCCTTCTCTTCTTTTCACAGTGATTTGTAAGGCCTCCTCAGACAGCCATTTTGCTTTTTTGCATTTCTTTTTCTTGGGATGGTCTTGATCCATATCTCCTGTACAATGTCATGAAGCTACATCCATAGTTCATCAGGCACTCCGTTTATCAGATCTAACCCCTTGAATCTGTTTCTTACTTCTAATGAATAATTATAAGGGATTTGATTTAAGTCATACCTGAATGGTCTAGTAGTTTTCCCTACTTTCTTCCATTTAAGTCTGAATTTGGCAATAAGGAGTTCATGATTTGTGTCACAGTCATCCCCTGCTCTTGTTTTGCTAACTATATAGAGCTTTTCCATCTTTGGCTACAAAGAATGTAATCAATCGGATTTCAGTGTTCACCATCTGGTGATGTCCATGTGTAGAGTCTTCTTTTGTGTTGTTGGACGAGGGGGTTTGCTGTGACCAGTGTGTTCTCTTTGAAAAACTGATAGCCTTTGCCCTCCGAATGAAGGCCTCTGTACTCCAAGGTCAAATTTGCCTGTTATTCCAGGTGTCTCTTGACTTGCTATGTTTGCATTCTAGTCCCCTGTAATGCAAATGACATCATTTTGGGGTGATAGTTTTTGTAGGTCTTGTAGGTCTTCATAGAACCATTCAACTTCAGCTTCTTCAGCATTATTGTTTGGTACATAGACTTGAATACCGTGATATTAAATGGTTTGCCTTGGAAACAAATAGAGATCATGCTATCTTTTTTGAGATTTCATCCAAGTACTACATTTCATACTTTTTTTTTTTTTAACTATGATGGCTACTCCATTTCTTCTTAGGGATTCTTGCCCACGGTAGTAGATATTATGGTCATCTGGATTAAATTCACCCATTCTAGTCCATTTTAGTTCGCTGATTCCTCAAATGTCAATGTTCACTCTTGTCATCTCCTGTTTGACCACTTCCAATTTGCCTTGATTCATGGACCTAACATTCCAAATTCCTATGCAATATTGCTCTTTATAGCATTGGATCTTGCTTCTGTCACCAGTCACATCCAGAACTGGATGTTTTCATTTTGCTTCCATCTCCTCATTCTTTCTGGAGTTATTTCTCCACTGATCTCCACTAGCATATTAAGCACCTATTGACTGGGGGAGTTCACCTTTCAGCGTCCTATCTTTTTGCCTTTTCATACTGTTCATAGGGTTCTCAAAGGAAGAATACCAAAGTGGTTTGCCCTTCCCTTCTCCAGTAGCCTTCAACTTACTAAATGGCCTAGTAGTTTTCCCTATGTTCTTCAATTTAAGCCTGAATTTTGTTATAAGGAGCTCATGATCTGAGCCACTGTCAACTCCAGGTCTTATTTTTGCTGACTATTTAGAGTTTCTCCATCTTCAGCTGCAAAGAAGATTATCAGTCTGATTTTGGTGTTGACCATCTGATGATGTCTTGTGTAGAGTTATTTCTTGTGTTGTTGGGAGAGGGTGTTTGCTATGATCAGTGCATTCTCTTAGCAAAATTCTGTTAGTTTTTGCCCTGCTTCATTTTGTCCTCCTATGCTAAATTGCTTGTCATTCCAGGTATGTCTTGATTTCCTACTTTTACATTCCAGTCACTTATGATTAAAAGGATATCTTTTTTTGGATGTTAATTCTAGAAGGTCTTGTATGTCTTCATAGAATCATTCAGCTTCAGTTTCTTTGGCATTAGTGGTTGTGGCATAGACCTTATTACTTTGATCTTGATTGACTTGTCTTGGAAATGAATAGAGAGCATTCTGTTGTTTTTGAGATCACACTCACATACTGCCTTTCAGGATTTGTTGGCTGAGAACTACTCCATTTCTTTAATGGGATTCTTGTCCACGGTAGTAGATATATTCATCATATGAGTCTATATCTCAAGATAAATATTTTAATGAAAAATAATAATATTAAATCAATAAAACATATAGTTTCCAAAGAAACATTCTTGGAAACAATTTAATCTGATGCTCTGGAGAATTTTATCTCTGTTTTTTAATAACAAAAAATGTCTTAACTCATATGTTGCGTGTTCAGTCACTCAGTGATATCTGACTTGCTAGGACCCTTCACACTGTAACCCACCAGGGCTCCTCTCTATCCATGGTATTTTTCAGGCAGCAATGGAGCAAGTTACTGGAGCAAGTTACAATTTTCTTCTCCAGAGGATCTTCCCAGTGCAGTGATCAAACTGGTATATCCTGTGCTTCTTGTATTGCAGGTTGATTCTTTACTGCTAAGTCATAGGGGAAGCCCAGCTCATAAGTTACTAATGTTTCAAATAACTTTCTTTTTTTTTAATTAATTTTTATTTTTTAATTTGTTTT
>SJXQ01005524.1:69309-95683 GCA_006408695.1 Aepyceros melampus | reverse complement strand
CCACAACATGCATCCTCCATCCAACCTCATTTCTCTTCTATTAGATCTTCTACTGGAAGTATGGTTTGTGGTACCAATATTGGATTTATATACATCTAAGATTGTAGTGCAGATATGAGATTTTCTGAATTAATTTATCTGTTTCTCAATTTCTTATGTATAAAATTCTGAATTATAGACATATGACCGTATTATGGTGCAAATTAATTGAGAGTATATGTAAAAAAAAACATTATATACTGTTTGACACTTTATAAATGTCAAATGAGCATTGCCTAAGTTTAACTGTTGTTTTGTTTTGTTTTTCTTGCCGTCTTCTTCCCTTTCGAGTAGAGTTCTATTTGTCATCTGCTATATGAATTATTTTGTCTTTCCTATTGGCTCTGCCATAAAGAATCCATCTGTCAATGCAGCAGACATGAGTTTAATCTCTGTTGGGAAAATCTCTTGGAGAAGAAAATGAAAACCTTTCTTGGGACTTTCTGTATCCTGGACTTGGATGACTGTTTCTTTCCCAATGTTAGAGGGATTTTCAAATATTATCTCCCCAAATATCTTCTTCTGGGACCCCTAATTAGTACTCACCAGAGCCACTGCTCCAAGTTTTCCTTTTCTCACAGTGAGCCACAGCTAATCCCTGCCTCCACAGGAATCCCTCCAATACTAGCAGGAAAGTAGGACTCAAGTTCTTATGAAGTCATTTCTCCTCCCCCCCACCACACCTACCCCTGCCCGTCTTGTTGTGTACTAGACCCTTTGTGTGCCCTCTAAGAGTGGAGTTTCAGGTTATCATAGTCCTGTGGAATTCCTGCAGTCAAACCCTACTGCCTACAAAACCAGACTCTCTGAGAGGCTCTTCCTCTCATTGTCAGAACCTCAGGCTGGGGAGCCATATGGTGACTGGGCACTCAGAAATTTTACTCTGGGGTTCCAACATCTTTTTTCAGTAGCTCTTTAACACTTGATTGTGATTTTGGTGTTTGTTTAAGAAAGGGTGAGTTCACATTCTTCTACTCCACAATATGCCTCCTTCTCCTAATTTATTGTATGAGCAGAAAGCTTCTCTCTCTCTCTCTCATGACTGCTTTGTCTATTAGTGATCTTTTGTTTTGCTATACAAGTGATTAAAAATTTTGTTCTAGTTCTGAGAAAAAATATCATTGGCAATTTGATAGATGTTGCATTGAATCTATAAATTGTTTGGGGTCATATATTCATTTTCTCAATATTGATTTTTCTAACTCAAGAATGTGATATATCTCTCTACCTGTCTGTATCATCTTTGATTTCTTTCATTAGTTTCTGACAGTTTTCTTCATACACATCTTTTGTCTCCTTCAGTTCAGTTCAGTTCAGCCGCTCAGTCGTGTCCGACTCTTTGTGACCCCATGAATTGCAGCACGCCAGGCCTCCCTGTCCATCACCAACTCCCAGAGTTCACTCAGATTCACGTCCATTGAGTCAGTGATGCCATCCAGCCATCTCATCCTCTGTCGTCCCCTTCTCCTCCTGCCCCCAATCCCTCCCAGCATCAAAGTCTTTTCCAATGAGTCAACTCTTCGCATGAGGTGGCCAAAGTACTGGAGTTTCAGCTTTAGCATCATTCCTTCCAAAGAAGTCCCAGGGTTGATCTCCTTCAGAATGGACTGGTTGGATCTCCTTGCAGTCCAAGGGACTCTCAAGAGTCTTGCCTCCTTAAGTAGCTTTATACCTAGACATTTTTGTTGTTGTTGCAATAGTAAATAGGACAGTTTCCTTAATTTCTCCTTCTGATTCTTCATTGTTAGTGCATAGAAATGCAAGGATTTCTATGTATTGATTTTGTATCCTTCAACTTTACTAAATTCATCAACTAGCTTTAGCTAGTTTTCTGATGGTATCCTGAGGATGTCCTATGTATATTATCATATCATCTGCAAACAGTGAAAATTTTAGTCATTTTCCAGTCTTGATTCCTTTTCTGTTTTCTTTTCTGATTGCTGGGGCTAGGACTTCCAAATTATGTTGAATAATAGTGGCAAAAGTGGGCACCATTTTCTGTTCTGATATTCCTGATCTTAGAGGAAGTGCTTTCAGGATTTCACCACAAAGAATAGTGTTTTCTGTGGGTTTGTCATATATGGTCATTATTATATTGAAGTAGGTTCCTTCTATGCCTATTTTCCAAAGATTTCTTTTTTTTTTATCATAAATGAGTATTGAGTTTTGACAAAATTTTTTCCTGCATCTATTGAGATTATTGTAGGGTTTTATCTTTCAATACGTTCCTGAATTCAGACTAAGCTGCAAATTAAAGTAATCAAGGCAATATGGTACTCGCACAAACACATAAATACAGATTAATGAAATAAGAAAGCCTAGAGAAAAACACTTATGGGCACCTTATCTTTGACAAAGGAAGTAATAATATACAGTGAGGAAAATACAGCCTGTTCACTAAGTGGTGAAGGGATAACTGGACAGCTATGTGTGAAAGAATGAAATTAGAGCACTTCTTAACACCATGCATAGAAATAAACTAAAAATGGATTAAATACCTAAACACATGGCCAAAAGCTATAAAACTGTTTGAGGAAAGTATAAACAGAACACTGTTTAATATAAATCACAGCAAGATCCTATTTGACTCACATCTTAAGAGTAATGAAAATAAAAAGAAAACTAACCAATGAGACCTAATTAAATTTAAAAGTTTTTGTGCAGCACTGGAAACTATAATCAAGATGAAAAGACAACTCTCAGACTGGGAGAAAATAATTGTAAATAAAGCAATTGACGAAAGGATTAGTTTTAAACTAATCTAGTAGCTTGCTGGAGAAGGCAATGGCACCATACTCCAGTACTCTTGCTGGAAAATCCCATGGACGGAGGAGCCTGGTACGCTGCAGTCCATGGGGTCGCGAAGAGTCGGACACGACTGAACGACTTCACTTTGACTTTTCACTTTCATGCATTGGAGAAGGAAATGGCAACCCATTCCAGTATTCTTGCCTGGAGAATCCCAGGGACGGGGGATCCTGGTGGGCTGCTGTCTATGGGGTCGCACAGGGTTGAAGATGACTGAAGGACTTAGCAGCAGCAGCAGCAGCTTATGCAGCTCAATATCAGTAAAACAACCTAATCAAAAAGTGAGTAGAAAACCTGATGGGACATTTCTCTGAAGAAGATATAAAAATGTCCAATAAACACATGAAAAGATACTTAATGTCACTCATTGTTCAGTTCAGTTCAGTCACCCAGTCGTGTCCGAATGTTTGCGACCCTATGAATCACAGCACGCCAGGCCTCCCTGTTCATCACCAACTCCCGGAGTTCACTCAGACTTAACGTCCATCAAGTCAGTGATGCCATCCAGTCATTTCATCTTCTGTCATCCCCTTCTCTTCCTGCCCCCAATCCCTCCCAGCATCAGAGTCCTTTCCAATGCGCCCACTCTTCGCATGAGGTGGCCAAAGTACTGGAGCTTCAGCTTTAGCATCATTCCTTCCAAAGAAATCCCAGGGCTGATCTCCTTCAGAAAGGACTGGTTGGATCTCCTTGCAGTCCAAGGGACGCTCAAGAGTCTTCTCCAACACCGCAGTTCAAAAGCATCAATTCTTTGGTGCTCAGCCTTCTTCACAGCCCAACTCTCACATCCATAAATGACCACAAGAAAAAACCATAGCCTTGACTAGAGGGACCTTAGTCGGTAAAGTAACGTCTCTGCTTTTGAATATGCTATCTATGTTGGTCATAACTTTTCCAAGGAGTAAGCGTCTTTTAATTTCATGGCTGAAGTCATCATCAGCAGTGATTTTGGAGCCCCCAAAAATAACGTTTGACACTGTTTCTACTGTTTCCCCATCTATTTGCCATGAAGTGATGGGACCGGATGCCATGATCTTCGTTTTCTGAATGTTGAGCTTTAAGCCAACTTTTTCACTCTCTACTTTCACTTTCATCAAGAAGCTTTTGAGTTCATCTTCACTTTCTGCCATTAGGGTGGTATCATCTGCATATCTGAGGTTATTGATATTTCTCCCAGCAATTATGATTCCAGCTTGTGTTTCTTTCAGTCCAGCATTTCTCATAATGTACTCTGCATAGAATTAAATAAGCAGGGTGACAATATACAGCCTTCATGTACTCCTTTTCCTATTTGGAACAAGTCTGTTGTTCCATGACCAGTTCTTTTTTTTTTTTTTTCTTTAATTAATTTTTATTTTTTAGTTTGTTTTGCTTTACAATACTGTATTCGTTTTTATACACATCGACATGAATCAGCCACGAGTGTGCATAAACTCCCAATCCCGACCCCCACCTCCCTCCATGACCAGTTCTAACTGTTGCTTCCTGATCTTCATACAGATTTCTCAAGAGGCAGGTCAGGTGATCTGGTATTCCCATCTCTTTCAGGATTTTCCACAGTTTACTGTGATCCACACAGTCAAAGACTTTGGCATAATCAATAGAGCAGAAATAGATGTTTTTTTCTGGAACTCTCTTGCTTTTTCCATGATCCAGCGAATGTTGGCAATTTGATCTCTGGTTCCTCTGCCTTTTCTAAAACCAGTTTGAACATCAGAAAGTTCATGGTTCATGTATTGCTGAAGCCTGGCTTGGAGAATTTTGAGCATTGCTTTGCTAGCATGTGAGATGAGTACAATTGTGCAGTAGTTTGAGCACTCTTTGGCATTGCCTTTCTTTGGGATTAGAATGAGAACTGACCTTTTCCAGTCCTGTGGCCACTGCTGAGTTTTCCAAATTTGCTGGCATATTGAGTGCAACACTTTCACAGCATCATCTTTCACTATTTGAAACAGCTCAACTGGAATTCCATCACCTCCACTAGCTATGTTTGTAGTGATGCTTTCTAAGTCCCACTTGACTTTACATTCTAGGATGTCTTAGATAGATGCAAATCAAAACTACAATGAGATATCACTTCTCACTAGTCAATATAGCCATCACCAAAACCTGTACAAACAATGAATGCTGGAGAGAATGTGGAGAAAAGGGAACATTCTTGCACTGTTGGTTGGAATGTAAATTGATACAGATACTATGGAGAACAGTGCACTTTCCTTAAGAATAGCTAGAAATAAAACTTCCATACAACCCAACAGTCTCATACTGGCCATATACTCTGAGAACACCAGAATTGAAAAACAAAAAAAGAAAGAAATAAATAAAAATTCATTTTAGCACTATTTACAATAGCCACAACATGGAAGCAACCTAGAAATCCATTGACTGACAAAAGGACAAAGAATTTGCAGTACATACATAGAAGAGAATATTACACAGCCATAGAATGAACTAATTTGAGTCAGCTGAACTGAGGTGGATGAATCTAGAGCCTGTTATGAAGAATGAAGTAAGTCAGAAAAAGAAAAAAAAACAAATTTCATGTATTAATGTATAAATATGAAATCTAGAAACATGGTACTGATGAACCTATCTGCAGGACAAGAATAGAGACACAAATGCAGAGAATGGACTTGTGGACAAAAAGGGGCAAGGAGAGAATGGAATGAATCAAGAGAGTCACACTGACATATATTCACTACCATATGTAAATTAGATAGCTCATGGGAAGGTGCTATATAATGGAACTCAACTCTGTGTTCTGTGACAACATGGAAGAATGGGATAAGGTGGGTGGGAAGAAGGCTCAAGAAGGAGGGGATCTATGTATACTTATGGTTGATTCATATTGTACAGCAAAAGCAAAAAAAAAAAAAAACACAATTATCCTCCAATTATCAACAAAATAAACAATAAAACCCAGACAGTTCATATATGAACAAATCATATACCAGTTTTACGGCTTCCTGATTCTCCCACTGATTCTCAAACCAATGGGAAAAAAAGCAAAAGTTATTGGACTTAGCAGTTCATACTGCCCATTATGTAAGGGGAGTTGAGGGTGAAAAACCTATCAAAATCTGATTGTTTCCAAGAAATATTAAGTCTACATTCTTTAATGCAAGGAAAGGCAACTCAGTCAGTGGATTCTAGCAGATAAAATGCTAGGTTGCTTATCCTATTATTCCAGGTTAATATTAAAAAAAGAAGCTTCTTACTTATGACACTTAGTGTTCTTATTTGCAATCAACCAGGTGTTCATGGGTCACACCAACTAAATGAAGTAATCCAATCATTCTGTAAAACAATATCACTAGAGCTAATTATGGGCTTCCCTTGTGTCTCAGCTGGTAAAGAATTCACATGCAATGTGGGAGACCTTGGTTTGATCCCTGGGTTGGGAAGATACCCTGGAGAAGGGAACAGCTACCCAATTCAGTATTCTGACCTGGAGAATTCCACCATGGAGTCACAAAGAGTCAGACACAACGAGAGACTTTTGCTACTACTAGAGCTAATAATAATTTAAATATAGTATTTTTTCTCTAAATTAAAATTATTCCACAACATGAAAGTGCGATGATATTGCCTATTATTTAAAATATAGAGGCATAGAAAACATTTTTAAATGTTTTGGTGATCAAATAGAAGTTCTGCCATATGATGCTTTTGCTTCAAAGACCTTTGTTGCTACAAACATAGTTATATCAAAGGCTCCTCTATACAGATTTCTAAAAGAATCACAACATCATCATCGGCCTAATTCTTCTTTATTACATGTTTCATGTCATAATGTAAGGACATTTGAGTCAGAGATTTTGTGGAGGAGAATGTGTGTTAACAGTGATTTTTCAGCCAGTATGATTGTTGCTTAACAGAACAATGCTGTTTTCAGGCCAGACAGCATGCCAGGGTCACAGTATAAAAAACTATTATACCTTAGATATAATCCCCAGTTTGTAGTAAAACAAAGCAAACAAAAAAAACTATTCATGCTCATTTTCAAGTTGATATATGTGATATGTGTGAATTTGAGTTTGTTGACAAAATGTTAATCTACACTTAAAATGTTAATCTAAACTTAAACAACAACAACAACAACAACATAAAGTCACAGAAGAAAAACTCAGTTACTAAATCCAGAAATCAAACTTCAGGTTTTACTTAATTTTTCTGTCCATTAAGTCAGTAATGCCATCCAACTATCTTGTCCTCTGTTATCCCCTTCTATACCCACCTTCAATCTTTCCCAGCATCTGGGTCTTTTCAAATGAGTCAGCTCTTGACATCAGGTGGCCAAACTATTGAGTTTCAGCTCCAACATCAGTCCTTCCAATGAATACCCATCTCCTTTGGGATGGACTGGTTGAATCTCCTTGCAATCCAAGAGACTCTCAAGAGTCTTCTCTACCACCACAGTTCAAAAGCATCTATTCTTTGACCTTCAGATTTCTTTGTTGTCCAACTCTCACATCCATTCATGACTACTGGAAAAATCATAGCCTTGACTAGACAGACCATTGTTGGCAAAGTAATATCTCTGCTTTTTAATATGCTGTTTATGTTGGTCATAACTTTCTTTCCAAGGAGTAAGGGTCTTTTATTTTCATTACTGCTATCACTATCTGCAGTGATTTTTGAGCCCCCCAAAATTAAGTCACCCACCGTTTCTCCATCTATTTTCCATGAAATGATGGGACTGGATGCCATGATCTTAGTTTTCTGAATGTTTAACTTTAAGCCAACTTCTTCACTCTCCTCTTTCACTTTCGTCAAGAGGCTTTTTATTTCCTCTTCACTTTCTGCCATACGGTGGTTTCATCTTCATATCTGAGTTTATTGATATTTCCCAGGGAAATCTTTATTCCAGCTTGTGTTTCCTCCATCCCAGTGTTTCTCATGATGTACTCTGCATATAAGTTAAATAAGCAGGGTGACAATATACAGCCTTGACGTACTCCTTTTCCTATTTGGAACCAATCTGTTGCTCCATGTCCAGTTCTAAGTCTTGCTTCCTGACCTGCATACAGATTTCTGAAGAGGTAGGTCAGGTGGTCTGGTAGTCCCATCTCTTTCAGAATTTTCCACAGCAAATTCAACTGAGATTCTAATTTTTTGAATAATGGCTATGCTATTTTCCATTGTGGCTTTAACAATATATGCTCAATTATGGTTCTCCTTATTTTATATTCTCATCAATATCTCTTGACTTTTTATAATAGCCGTTTTAATAGGTATGAGATTATATCTCAGTGTGTTTTTGATTTCTTGATGATTAGTGTCTCCATGTCCAGTTCTAAGTCTTGCTTCCTGACCTGCATACAGATTTCTGAAGAGGTAGGTCAGGTGGTCTGGTAGTCCCATCTCTTTCAGAATTTTCCACAGCAAATTCAACTGAGATTCTAATTTTTTGAATAATGGCTATGCTATTTTCCATTGTGGCTTTAACAATATATGCTCAATTATGGTTCTCCTTATTTTATATTCTCATCAATATCTCTTGACTTTTTATAATAGCCGTTTTAATAGGTATGAGATTATATCTCAGTGTGTTTTTGATTTCTTGATGATTAGTGATAAGCACTTTTCTTGCACTCTTTGATTATTGAAAGTCTTTTTTGGGGAAATGGTTATTTCATATTACTAATGATGCATCACTGACTTGATTGATGTGAGTTTGAGTGAACTCTGGGAGTTGGTGATGGACAGGGAGGTCTGGCGTGCTGCAATTCATGGGGGTCGGAAAGAGTCAGACACGACTGGGTGACTGAACTGTACTGAACTGAATGATGCTGATCATTTGTCCTGTTATAATTTGTCATATTTATATCCTCATATAAAATATGTCTTCATGTGTGTGTGTGTGTGTTTTATCCTAGTTTCTTTTTTTTTATTTTTACTTTATTTTACTTTACATTACTGTATTGGTTTTGACATACATTGACATGAATCCACCATGGATGTACATGAGTTCCCAGTCCTGAACACCTTCCCACCTTCCACCCCATATCATCTCTCCAGAACATCCCCGTGCACCAGCCCCAAGCATCCTGTATCCTGTATCGAACATAGACTGGCGATTTGTTTCTCTCATGATAGTATACATGTTTCAGTGCCATTCTCCCAAATCATCCCACCCTCTCCCTCTCCCTCACAGTCCAAAAGTCCATTCTATACATCTGTGTCTCTTTTGCTGTCTTACATACAGGGTTATCATTACTATGTTTCTAAATTCCATATATATGTGTTAGTATACTGTATTGGTGTTTTTCTTTCTTGCTTACTTCACTCTGTTAATCGGTTCATTTCATTCATCTCATTAAACTGATTCAAATGTATTCTTTTTAACGGCTGAGTAATACTCCATTGTGCATATGTACCAGTGATGGACATCTAGGTTGTTTCCATGTCCTGGCCATTATAAACAGTGCTGTGATGAACATTGGGGTACATGTATCTCCAATTCTGGTTTCGTCAGTGTGTATGCCCAGCAGTAGGATTGCTAGGTTNTTCTAAATGTCTCAGCCTTCCTCTTTATTTTCCTCAACACTTCCTTAACCTCTTGGAAAATGCCCACTTCCCTTTTTAAATTCTTTGGAAAGAAGCATCAGAGTGGAATTCTGTATCCTGTTGAGTCTCTGCCTGATACAATCCCCAACTCACATGGAGCTTACATTATAGTGGGGAAGAGACAACTAATGAATGAACAGCAAACTCGTGGTCATGTAGTGATAGGAGGTACAGAGAAAAATAAAGCAGGTAAACGGGAGTGGCAGACATGAATATGGTGAATGTGGTCAGAGAAAGCCTCTCTAAGCAAACCTCTGAGGGAGGGAGGGAGAGAACTGCATAGCCTGGTGAGCAATGTCAAGGCCTGACATGGGAATGTATTTGCAGTACTGGAAGACCACAAAGACTCATGTACTGGTAGGAAATGAGGTCTTAATGTTTCTATATTGCTTGATGTAAGGAAAGGGAATGCATGTCATGAAAAGAACATGGACTCTGGAGTCATGCAGTGAGTCGAGCTCTACCATCACTAGGTAGCCCTGTAACAGCAGACAAAAAACTTCAAATCTGAATCTCAGTTTCCTTGTTCAGTAAATGAAGATAATATTGGATTGGCCAGAAAGTTCATTTGAGTTTTTCTGTAATGTGGGAAAAATGAAATTTTTAGCCAGCCCAATAATAAATGCCTGCCAATGTAGGAGACATAAGAGACATGGTTCAATCCCTGGGTCCACAACATCCTCTCAAGGAGGGCACGACAACCCACTCCAGTATTCTTGTCTGGAGAATCCCATTGACAAAGCAGCCTGGTGGGCCACAGGATAGGGTTGCAAAGAGCCAGACATGACTTAAGTGATTTAGCACACACACAATAATATATATCTCAAAAGACTGAGATAAAATTTATAAATTCATACCTAGAGCCTGACTATCTCACTCCTCCTCTCCTGCAGCAGTTGGCCTCACTCTTAAATGCTGAATTAAACTCTGTGGCTTCATGGGGTTTAACAGACATCATTGTTGAATGCTTTTATAGTACTCTTTATTCATTTATTCATCCCACCAATATGGGCTATCACAACTTTGCAGTTGTAATTCTGTTTTGAGAATGAACTTCTAAAGTGTCTTTCTCCCACTAGACTGCATCTACAAGAGCAATTCTTTGTCACTTTTGGATACCCAGATGGTAGCACAGAGCTTGGAATATTGTGAACATTTAATATTTGCTGGATGAAAGGAAGGAAAGTAGGAAGAACAATTACTATACTTTCAATAAGTTTAATTTTCCTAAAGATTTTATTATCTTGGGGAATTCCCTTCCCTGGTGGCTCAGAGGTTAAAGCGTCTGCCTCCAATGCAGGAGACCCGAGTTCGATCCCTGGGTTGGGAAGATCCCCTGGAGAATTAAATGGCAACCCACTCCGGTATTCTTGCTTGGAGAATCTCATGGACTGAGGAGCCTGGTGGGCTGCAGTCTATGGGGTCACAAAGAGTCGGACACGAAGATGAAAGGAAGGAAAGTAGGAAGAACAATTACTATACTTTCAATAAGTTTAATTTTCCTAAAGATTTTATTATCTTGGGGAATTCCCTTCCCTGGTGGCTCAGAGGTTAAAGCGTCTGCCTCCAATGCGGGAGACCCAGTTCGATCCCTGGGTTGGGAAGATCCCCTGGAGAATTAAATGGCAACCCACTCCGGTATTCTTGCTTGGAGAATCTCATGGACTGAGGAGCCTGGTGGGCTGCAGTCTATGGGGTCACAAAGAGTCGGACACGACTGAGTGACTTCACTTACTTACTTAAATAAAAACTAGTTTAATTGAAATGAACTGTCTTCAAAGATTTATCCTATTTATTTCTGTGGGATATAGTCAAGAAGAAAACCCTGTGAAGGCAGGGATCATGTTATCTTATTCATTTTTATATCACTCAGTTCAGTTCAGTCACTCGGTCATGTCCAACTCTTGGCAACTCCCTGGACTGCAGCACACCAGGCTTGCCTGACCTTCACTATCTCCTGGAGCTTGCTCAAACTCATGTCCATTGAGATGCTGATGCCATCTAACCATCTCAGCCTCTGTCATCCCCTTCTCCTCTTGCCTTCAATCTTTTCCAGCATCAAGGTCTATTCTAACGAGGCAGTTCTTTGCATAGGTGGCCAAATATTGGAGCTTCAGCTTCAGCATCAGTCCTTCCAATGAATATTCAAGACTGATTTCCTTTAGGACTGACTGGTTTTTTTCTCCTTGCAGCCCAAGGGACTCTCAAGAGTCTTCTCCAACACCACAATTCAAAAGCATCAGTTCTCCAGTGCTCAGCTTTCTTTATAGTCCAACTCTCACATCCATACATGACTACTGGAAAAACCATAGCTTTGACTAGACGGACCTTTATTGGCAAAGTAATGTCTATGCTTTTTAATATGCTGTCTAGGTTGTTTTCTTCCCAGGAGCAAGCATCTTGTGATTTCATGGCTGCAGTCACTATCTGCAGCAATTTTGGAGCCCAAGAAAATAAAGTCTGTCACTGTTTCCATTGTTTCCCCATCTATTTGCCATGAAGTGATGGGACCAGATGCCATGATCTTCATTTTTTGAATGTTGAGTTTTAAGCCAGCTTTATCACACCCCTCTTTCAGTTTCATCAAGATGCTCTTCACTTTCTTTCACTTTCTGCCATAAGGGTGGTGTCATCTGTGTATCTGAGGTTATATGATGAGATATTTCTCCTGTCAATCTTGATTCCAGTTTGTGCTTCATCCATCCTGGAATTTGACATGATGTAATCGGTATGTAAGTTAAATGAGCAGGGTGATGATATACAGCCTTGATGCACTCCTTTCCCTATTTTGATTTACATTGCTAGTGTTTAGCATAATGCCAAGTGCTTCATGATAAATATACTTAAATATTTGTGAGTAGAAATATGCTAACAAAAGATTTAAATCTGATGTGTGTCTGAGTATGTGTGTTTGGGTAGGGGGGAATTACAAAACACATTTGTAAAGTCACAGTGAGAGTTTTCAAACCCTTTCCCTTTCTCCACCCAGCACACAAAAGAGGGCTCTGAAAAGAGACTCTTTTGAAAACTGTCTAGACAAGGTGAGGTGTCATTTAGGAAGAAGCCACTCTGTGAAAACATCATTTCCTCTTTTCTGTTTAGAAAAGGTTGATAGGAGGATGTGTAAAAGACAGAGATGAAGTGATTTGGTTGCCCTAGTGAGCCTTGTAGCCCAGCTAGAGATACCCTGGGGGCGGGGCTCCTGGGGATTGTTTCCCCCCACCTGGTACTGGTTGCCTGGAGAAAGCACATTCCAAGACTAGGCAGCATCTGACACCCTGATGAGAACAAAGCCCCACATGCTTAGGACACATGGTTCTGGTTATCTGGGGAAATGTGTTTTTCAAAGATTATAATATTTCTCCTTTGTATGTGTCCTATTTCATAGAGGCTCCTGGCCCTTCCCAGGCATGACTCTTGTCCAGGTGGTACACCCCCCTGAGAAGCACAGGCATGGGAGACTGGTCCTAGGGTCTAGCAGAAGAACCTCTCTATTAGGACCGGGAGCACATGGTGCTCACTGAAACCTTGTGTCCTCGAAACCCTGGGGTAACAGCCCTTGCCCAAAGTACTTACTCTCCCTATTTATAAAATTCTTCTAACAGCCCATATCTGAGAAAACCTCCACCAGCCCAATGGAGTTGGGAGATGAAGTTGTAACAGTTATGCCTGTGCCCTGCATGTTATTGTCTCTGGGTGAAGCCCAGATTTGCACATGAAAAGATGTGTCAAATAGCAAATGTGTTGTACTCATAGTCTGTAAAAATCAAGTTTCCTTGAGAAGCAAGAAGAAGCATTGCTTTCTGTCCATTTCATCCTGTTCTTAGGAAATGTGGGTTAAAAATATGTACCTGAGTAGCTGTATAACCAGGTCTCCTTTTATATTGGTTATGAAATGGGATATTCTATTAGTTGGACTCTGAAGAGCAGATATTCCCATCCTTAGCAGCACAACACAGGCATCTCCTTCCCATATTTATAGAGTTCATCATTGTGTTAATCTTGATGGAAGGCAGAGTTGACCACCTTACATGCCAAACATTAAAAAAACAGACACATACTCTTCTCTCCTGCTGGCCCCTAAGGGTAGAGTTGGGAGATACACAACATCCAGTTAAATTTGAATTTCAGATAAATAGCAAATAATATTTTCACTATTAAAGAGACACTAAATATTGTATGGGATGTACTCACACTAAGAATTTTATTGCTTTTCTGAATGTTCTATTTAACCATGCATCTTACACTTTTCATTTGCTAAATCTGGCAACCCTACCTGGGGACCAGGGTTATGTGACTAAAGCTGAACCAATTAGGCATTCCCTCTTTGTATTTTTAAAACAATATTTACTTGTATTTATGAAATTTGACTGCACCCGGTCTTGGTTACCATATGTGGGATCTAGTTCCTCAACTAGGAATCAAACCCGGGCCCCTTGATCTGGGAGAGCAAAGTCTTAGCCACTGGATGACAAGAGGAACCCTTATACTCTGAATATTGATCAAGTGATACAGAGAAGCAATGGCACTTTAAGATTTATTTAGCCAGTGGCAGTGGTGGCCGTGATGTCCAAAGTTTAGCCACGGTGGTAGGGCCACCAGCGGTGGTGTCCGTGAAACAGTGGAAGTGCTGGAGGCTAGCATCCAAGGTGGCAGGCGCAGCATCCTGATAAGACTGTTTCTTGGGTGTAAACTTGACTCTGGCCTGTTTCCTAAGTCCTCTAGCCTTCCATAAATCCTGTGAGCTACCCAATACCTTCCCATAAATTCTTTTTTTTTTTAAACATACTTTAGCCAGAGTGGATTTTTGGCTTTTTGAGCTCTGGGTCCTGACTGCAATTGTCAGGAATGTGATGACCATGAAAATGTGTCATTCAGATCTCCCACTGAAAGGAACACAGTTGACCGATGGCTGCAGGCATTGCCTTCTGAATCTACCTCTGTGTTGGCTCCCAGGCCCTCTTCTTGTCGGCTGCTTCTGGATACTCTAGAGAGATGTGGGACTCCTCCAGTGAGCAGCTTTGGTCAGACGATCCCTGATGGCCTGGCTGAAACATTCTCAGAACATGCTGTGGTCTAAGATTCTGCTTCTACTTAATTCTCTTTCCTTCCTTTTCTCCCTTTACAGGTGGCGGACCTACACCC
Source organism: Aepyceros melampus (assembly GCA_006408695.1). Lineage (NCBI taxonomy): Eukaryota > Metazoa > Chordata > Mammalia > Artiodactyla > Bovidae > Aepyceros > Aepyceros melampus. The sequence goes on along the minus strand of SJXQ01005524.1, from coordinate 81,121 downwards.
CAGTCTGAGGGCTCTCTCCACTGTCTTTCGTACTCTTCCCTAATAATTCTCTTTCACATCTAATACCCCCTGAAAACTTGCAATGAACTAACTAACACAGGGGTCAAGTGAAATGTCACTTGAGCCTTCTACATATGTTTCGTATACAAAATCTTCCTTGGCAGCATAACCCGAAAGATGCTATAAGAGATGGAAATGAGAATGTTGAGGTGGCTCGCACCCTCCTCTTTGGTCCCTATTGTCTACACCCTTGCAGTATAGGCAGAGGATCTGCAGCTGTTTTAAGACTGAGTAGCTGATGGTGGACTTAAGTGCCTGAAGGAATCCAGTTCCTCCTTTCACCTTGGCTTTCTGGCTCAGAAGACTATCATGATTTGAGGTGTAACACATATTGCAAAAATTTCCTTGATGTTTCAATATAGAAATTAATTTATCATAAGCACTCTGGAACTGAAGTTCAACCTCTGGCCACATTGTACCTTTCAGATAAGCTCCACCTCAGCTTCATCTGCTACAGGCATTTCCCAGTGATGGTGCCAGTAAGAGTCTGGTTGATATGGTCACTTAGCCCACAGTGGCTGGTGCTGAGAGGAAAGGAAGTCATCTTGCTGTATTTTGTTATTCAGCATGACCGGGAGGTATAGTTCTGATGGGATATTCCACAGGCCAAAAGAATTAGCTTTGAGCAGACTATTTCTAGGTAGTGACCACCACTGTGGTTTGGCCAACTATCCACTTCAGGACTTTGTTGCAATTACTCAAAATATCAAGGTCTTCCTGTAACTCTGACCTGTTGACAAGGTGACCTGAAGAGTAGGAATGAGGTGAGCGCTAGACAAGCAACAGAAGATATGATGAGTACTGACTTTGGGCGGCCACATGACCTGGCTGGAGCCATTGGAGTGCCTGAATTAGTTCAATCAAATATCTAGGATGGGAATGCTAATAGTGTCTACTTTATAGGCCTGGTCATTTCTGCTTCTTGTGTGCTATGAGTTCACCTTTCTTAGGGACTCTTAACTTCCCTTGGTTTTCCTGGTGACCTCCAGTTGGTGACCTCAGGACACAGCCTTTGATATATATTCTCCTTAGGCACACAAGGCAGTTGCCTCCCTCCTGCTCGGTGCTGCTGCTAAGTCACTTCAGTTGTGTCCAACTCTGTGCAACCCCATAGACGGCAGCCCACCAGGCTGCCCCGTCCCTGGGACTCTCCAGACAATAACACTGGAGTGAGTTGCCATATTCTTCTTCGATGCAGGAAAATGAAAAGTGAAAGTGAAGTTGCTCAGTCGTGTCTGACTCTTAGCAACCCCATGGACTGCAGCCTAGCAGGCTTCTCTGTCCATGGACTTTTCCAGGCAAGAGTACTAGAGTGGGCTGCCATTGCCTTCTGCTCACAGCTCCTGCCTAATATGTACCTTCTGAGGGACTGTAGGACAAAGTGAGATTCATCTTTTGCACTCCTTGGGTATTTGGGACCCTCTGCCAGTTGGGTCACAACTCCATCTCTCCTTGCTCTTTGTTCTACCCCAACAACTCAGATACAGTTAGCAAAACCAAACATTGACTAGACACCCTAACCAGGAATAAGGTGTCAGGTTCTGCTTCTGACCCACACTCCTGATTTTTAGAGACAGTTTTTTATGGTTTCAGGGAGGGAGCCAGTGATGCACTCCCATCTCCATCCAAAGGACAGGAGATAATATCTCAAAGTTCCTGATGGCAGCCTTTGGGGCTTTCTGTCTCATTTTCCGTCTCTTTGGAAAAGACTGTCAGACAAGTTTCAGCTTCTTTGTACTCAGGTAGACAGGAAGCAGGAAAACTAAGCATATTCTGAACTAGAAGAATGTAGTGATTTTGCTTTCAACATAGTCCTCTAGCCATTATAGTCCCTGCTGTTGGAGAACTTCAGGGAGAGAAAGATCTAAGTCATTTCATCACAGCATTGTTACTACCATATTGTCTACAGAAGAAAACCAGCCATTCTCACATATTTCTCTTCTCTCTTGAGAACTTAACTAGGTAACTGATCATGCACTCTTTTAATTTTTATCTTAGGCTTTTGGTTTATTCTCTTCCACTTTTCCTTCTGCTTTCTATTCCTTTCTTTTTTCTGTCATCTTTTCTTTCGGTTTTCAGCTTGGACCTCCCAGTCACTATGCATGGGCTAGTCTCATTATGGTTAAGAGGACAAATTCTGCCTCAGTTTCCTCAGCTCTAAAATTGGTGTAACAGCACCAGTATCATAGGATTGCTGTGAATTTTAAATGATAAAATTTCTTTCTTCAACAAACTATGACATAACACTTCATGTCAAGTTTTATTCTAGAAGCCATGGAGATGCATGGATTTCCTGTCTCATCTCTCACTGCATCTCCCTGTATTCACAGGAGATTAGTGAACATTCCCAAAATGTGCCTCTTCTTCCTGCCTACTGCATTTGCTAATGCTGTTTCCTCAACCTAGAATGTCCCTCCCTCATCTATCGTGGGTCTCAATGGTGTTAGATCCTCAGTGTAGGTTTGTGTTTGAGTTCTGCAACTCACCTTTTTCACTTCCAGGTTTTTGGTGAAGAGCTAAATGCGGTAAGGAACCACCACTCGATAAAACTTTTTGAAAATTATTAGGTTTGAAAGGAAATAAGCTTTAATCTTGAGGCCACACGACCTAGATTTCCCCCACCTGTTTGCAGGGGATAAGGCTGAAACAGAAAAATGAAGATGTTCCCTTGGACAGTGGGGTGGTCTCACCTCTGATTATATATTAATCATTTCACCAGAGAAGGGCAAGGAAGATGCCTAAGTGTTATTGCCTTTTGGAAAGTGGACCTGCAGGATATTCACACTGTTTATAAAGACTTATGGGAAGGGGAATAAATAGTCCCTCTTAACGATAAGGAGTCAGGGCTTAATTCTATAGGAAATGGCAGCCTTTGAAATTTTTTGAACAAAAGTATAACATCCTCATTACTTTGCATTAAGATTCATAGCACTGAGACCATATATTGATACACTGTTTTAGCGTTTTCATGGGTTTCTTCAGATATATGATCTCATTTGACATGTGCTTCAGGAAGTGAGTGGATTACATTTGAACTATATACAGGGCAGAGTCTTTCTGCTCCCCTTCATACCAGAAATCTGAAGATGGATTGTGTATACATAGGTGAGGCAGGGATTTTGTGTTGAACTCGTAAGCAGAATGTTTTTTTTTTTTTTTTTTTCCTCTCTTCCTTGGTGAAGTGAACATGTATCCTGAGAAGCTAAACTTGAAAAGGTCAACCTGTCTTTTAAGCACTGGGTGTCTAGGAAACCACACGGCTGTGAGCCTTTGCCATGAAGGGTTATCTCTGTCTGGAATCGAATCTGTATATATTATGTCAGCCTCAGCCAATTGTCTAGTGATGAATGTGGTGCTTACTTCATCCAGCTTGGCATTCGAGGGGGCCCTCTGTCTTCCAGCCAATGGAAGGATAATTAATAAGCATGACAGAGGGTGGCGAAGAGACTTTTGCATGGAGAATGTGTTGGTTTTGCCCACATGTGTGAGTGATTGTTCCTTGTACCCTTGGGGGCAAATTCTCTTGTGCAGGTGAGTCAGAACAACTGTAGCCTCTTAGTTGGAGCCTCAGGTCCCATGTGAAGGGAAGCCAGCTTAAAGCTGGAGCTGCTTGCTGATGCCTTCTCAATGAAGGGCATGAAATGTGAAAGTCAGGTGGCCCATGTCTTTTCATATTGAGAATTCAGGGATGACCCTCTAGTTAGCCACCAACTCAATGGTATAACTCTCAAATTTGGAGTTCATCCTTCAGAACCTAAGAGAGCTGAGTTTATTCATGCCATTTCCAGTTGGCACAAACATCCACTCAACCCCTTGCCCATTCTTTGAATTTGGTGCCCTAGGACACTAGTGCATATGTGTGCGTACACAAACACACAAGCCCATAATTTAGACTCAGTTGTAGAACTTATGTAAGTTAAAACAAATCAGTGAATAAGAATGATGTCTAAACAATCATCAAAGACAAACTCTATATAATGGTCAGTAACAAGATTGGAATAGATTTTTGACACTATTTTACTATTTTCCACTATTCTAAGCTCCACAAAAATAGGAACTCTCTCTGCCTAGTTGTCATTTAAAAAACTGTTTATTGTTGTTGTTGTTTTAGCTAGAAATGTTTTCCATTTCAGATAACAGAATACCTACTTTTGCTCAGTCATGTCCTATTCTTTGTGACCCCATGGACTGTAGCCTGCCAGACTTCTCTGTCCATGGAATTCTCCAGGCAAAAGTACTGGAGTGGGTTGCCATTCCCTTCTCCAGGGAATCTTCCCAGCCCAAGGACAGAACCCAGGTCTCCCACATTGCAGGCAGATTCTTTACCTGAGCCACCAGGGAAGCCTTCCTGCTTATAGTATCTTAGCGGAATAGCAGTATTTTTCTCCCATAATGTAAAAATAGGTTTGGAGACAAACGGTTTCCTTGTGTTGCCGTTCGTGCTCTTGCAATGGCTATAGCAGATGCAAAAGTCATGGATGCAACTGAAGTCAGAAACCAAGAGGACTGAATCACTGCCAGAGCCTTTCTCTTCACCAGTTTCTTATCTGAATATAACATGTTTCTCTGAAAGCCCCCCTTGTTCTTTCCCGCATAATGACTGTTCATGACTACCCCTGCATAAAGCACTGAGAAAGTAGGTAATTTACTTTTCCAACATTATGAAAGACATTTCTAAAAGGATAATATTGTTTGTTGTTTTGTAATAGATGAAACATGTGTATGCTACACAGCTCTGTCTCTTAGTGCCTGATACGGGGTTTGCTGCTGCCCAGGAAGTAATTGTTGAGAAAAGTGATCCAGTCACTCAATAATCATTGACTCAATAATCAAAAGAGAGATAATTCTGTCTCTTTTCATCAGCTCTTAAGAAGTTACTCTTAAGCCACAGCAGGTCAAAAGATGGGTATTCTTTGTTCCCAGGTCCCAGAGTTTCTTTTAGATGGATCCCAGGTTATTTAGCTCTAAAGTTACACTATTTCTTTTCAAGAAAAGATACAGAAAGGATTGTCTCAGTGAACTCATCACATTGTTTGAATTATAGCATCTTTTGATTATATTTGATAGGGCTATACCCTTTCAGCACTCTTCTTTTGAAAAAAGAATACTAGATTATTATTGTTTAGTTTCTATAAAATATAATATTTTTCACGATTTTCTTTCTTCTCCCAAACTATTTTTGTCTTTGTAAAACTGAAAATATATTGTTTATTGGTTAATTAAAGAAAAATGGAGTTTGTGATGTTGGGTTTTCTGTTCAAGATCATGACAAATATCTCTATCTGTTTACCTACTACTTCTGAGTCCCTGATTAGCATTTGAAGTTTTATTCATGTAGATCTTACATATGTTTTCTTAGGTCTGGAATTTATCTATTTTGTTTCTTTTGTAAATGACATATTTTCATTCATTTGTTTTCTAATGGTTTTTATTGTCATATATTTAAGCCATTGTTTTCTATATGTGAATTTTGTATATAACTACCATAATAGTTCTTTTGAATTTGTAATACATTCTCATCTTTCCTACAAAATATTTTAGTGTGTGCAAGTAATAGTGATTCTATGTTCACCTTTAAATATCTGTTATTCCCTAATTGCATTTGTTAGTTCTTCCACAAAAATATTAAATACTAATGATGTTAAAAACATTCTTATTTACTTTTTTACTTTAGTTTTACTCTATGGGAATGATTCTATTGTTTCCATTAATAGAGATGCTGGCCCTGAGTTCTATTCCTATATTCTTAAGAGGTATTTTCAAGAGTGGATATTAAGTTTTACCTTTTGCCGTATCTATAGAAATAATTTGGTTTTACCCTTATTATCTATCAAATAATGCTTAATCAGATTTTCCAATGACTCACTTGTTTCATTCTTAGTTTTAAGACTATGAATTTTCTTTGAAAACTGCTTTAGTTTTATTCCATGAATTCAATATGTTTAGCATTAATTATGGTTACTTTCAAAATATTTTACAGATTTAATTTTTATTTCTTCTTTGATCCAGTAGTTGTCAGGAGAGTTTAGGTTTTCTTCCAGGAATTTTGTCACTTTCTTTTTGTTGTTAATTTCTAGTCTATTTCTTTTTCTTCCTTCTTCCCTTCCTTCCCTCCCTCCATCTCTTTCTCCTTTCCTTTTTTTTTCCTGCCCTTCTTTTTCTTTTCTCCTTGAAGATTTTTAAAGGCGTCAAATCCTTATATTCTATTTTTAAATGAGGTTGCAGAGAAGTGTAAGACCAGCCCTTATTTTTCCCTTTATAAATAAATTCATCTTGTCTCCCCAGATATCTAAAGGAATACTTCTTATTTTTGTAGTCCAGAAAATATATTGAAATGTATTAATCATTTTGTGTCATATTTACCTGGGACACATTATATTCTTTTAACCAGTAAAATTAATTTCTTTTAATTTTTGGATTTTTAAAATGATAACTATATATATCATCTATTATTTCTGTTCTCTTCTTTGGGATCACTATTCATGTGTTTATGTATCTCCATATCTTTAATTCATATCTACCATTTTCTCTCTGATATTTTTCTCTTCATTTACAGTTCATCTCTTTACTGTTCTCATTCCTGCACACTGTAATATGTTTCAACAAAATTGCTATTTCTTGTGCAACTTTTAGTTTGACCTTTATTTTTTTTCTACTCTTTTCTAAAGTTTGTACATCACATTTTATGTTCTGTTACCTTATGATAGCATTCCTTAACTCTTCTATTTTTCCATTGTGTTCTTGTTTTATAGAAGTTATTGCTATACTGTTGTTTTTTTTTTAATCTTAGTTATGTATTTGTTACAATTTTATTCTGCTTCGAAATTTCTTGTGCATGATATTTGTTTGACAATTTTCCTGTTGCTTTTCATTTTTTTATAGCATCTTTTTGTCAGGGGAGTGTGTAATTTCCTTGGTTCTGTCTCGTCACAATAAAAATTTGAAGCGATGGATGGAAGTTACAGCCCTCAGACAGACCATGTCTCAGCTCTCAGACAGATCACTGTTACAGCTCCCTGTTACAGCTTGGTTTTATTTAGAAAATAAAAGGAAAGTACATCCTCGAGGCGTGAGAGCATGCCGACCCAAAAGACACAAAGAGAAGAAAGAGAGAGAAAGAGAGGGACCCTGGCTCCTCCTTTTGTATGTTTTTTCTCCTCCCCCTTGGGCCTGCCTTATGTAAACTGGGCTAGCCAGGAGTGCTGCTTGTTCTGCCTGAGGGCTTCACTCCAGTCATCCTCGGGCCTTCCTTTCTTTTATTTTCTTGGGCTTACCCCTTCCTTGTCTTTTAGCCACTGCCATTCTGGATTTCTTTTTCCTATTCTAAGTGAAAGTGAAAGTGAAGTCGCTCAGTCATGTCCAACTCTTTGCGACCCCACAGATTGTAGCCTACCAGGCTCCTCCATCCATGGGATTTTCTAGGCAGGAGTACTGGGGTGGGCTGCCATTTCCTTCTCCAGGGAATCTTCCCTACCCAGGGATCGAACCTGGGTCTCCCTCACTGCAGGCAGACACTTTACCATCTGAGCCAACTACCTGACTACCTAACATTTCCATATAACACCTTTGGGCTTTTAGGTGAGTTTTGCAGGTGGTTAATATGCTGCTGCTGCTGCTGCAAGTTGCTTCAGTTGTATCTGACTCTGTGCAACCCCATAGACGGCAGCCCACCAGGCTGTCCCGTCCCCGGGATTCTCCAGGCAAGAACACTGGAGTGGGTTGCCATTTCCTTCTCCAATGCATGAAAGTGAAAAGTGAAAGTAAAGTTGCTCAGTCTTGTCCGACTCTTAGCGACCCCATGGACTGCAGCCCACCAGGCTCCTCCGTCCATGGGATTTGCCAGGCAAGAGTACTGGAGTGGGAGGCCATTGCCTTCTCTGGTAGTTAATATGAGAGAGAGTCAAAACCTGTAGTATGAACTATCACAGAAGTATGAGTGAATTTTTTTAGCCTTAAGGTTACCTCTCTTTTTATCCTCAATGGCAGGCTACTTTCCAGTTTTTTTGTTTTTTTTTTTTTTGTTTTTTAACATTTGTTTTTGTTCTTCCCGACTTCTGTAAGCCTCATGCTTAAATTAATTCAGGGGAACTCCCAACGCCACTTATATGTTTTTCCTCCCTTCTTGGGTTCTGATGAGTTTTGTTTCTCAAAATGTGCCACATACTTTGGAGAAGTTTTGTTTGAACTTTAAAGCTATGGATATTCTTATTTGGTGTCTTTCTAGGCCTTAGAATGCTTTTTAATGGATCTGTCCTCCTTGGTTATATATTTTGGTTTGTATTTTAGATAGCTATAGTTTTGCTGAACAAAGATTTTCTGTTACATTTGCGCTTTGGAGGTGATTTCTTGAAGAATCAGGAATCAGTTTCTACATTTTCTACGATTTTTTAAAGCTTGAAGAAAGCTTATTTTATCTGTAATTAATACTATTTAAATTATAATTGCAATCAGCTATGTGCTCAGTGTCAGAACAAAGAATATATTGAGTATTGATTTCACTTTTTCCCATACTTTTCCAGCATCATTGTGTGATAATATGATATTATAATATTTACATCACATTTGACTTTAGCAGTATGATAATCCAGAGGGTTACTTTTACAAAAACATTCCAGAATTGCACTAGTTTTCCATGGGACTGTCTTAATCCTTTGATATTCAACTGATTCTGTTTTGAAATGCATATCTCACCATCTGCACTGATCTCTTTCTTTGTATTGACTAACTAGTCTGATTTTACCACATCGTCCTGGGTCAATGACTAGTAGAGTTTGAAAAATTCTACAATAGGAACTTAGCATACTTCATAGAACCATGAATCTCTTGCAAGTTTTTGATTTTATGTGTAGTCAATTTGTATGGTGCTTGTATTAGGTTTTTGGATACTTGTGTGTGTGTGTGTGTTAGTTGCTTAGTCGTGTCCAGCTGTTTGAAACCTGTAGACTGTAGCCCACCAAGCCCTTTCATCCGTGGGATTCTCCAGGCAAGAACACTGGAGTGAGTTGCCATTTCCTTCTCCAAAAGGAACTATAGAAATAAAGAAAGTGAAGTTGTTCAGTCGTGTCCGACTCTTTGCGACCCCATGGACTGTAGCCTACCAGGCTCCTCCATCTGTGGAATTTTCCAGGCAGGAGTACTGGACTGTATTGCCATTTCCTTCTTCATTTTGGATGCATAATAGCTTACAAACAGAAGAAAATGACCTTCATAGGTAATATAAAGTGTAGGAAAGGCATTATTAGTAAGAGGGAAGCAATGTTAAAGTGGAATTTTTTTTACCTGTGATATTTTCATTTTATGATGAATTTCTTTCATACACAGTCTTGTAACTAAAGGGATTTAAATAATGTATATTGATGTGAAAAGGATCTCCTAAACTCTGTTGTTTAGGTAACATGTAAATTCATGAAAGTATAGCTTAGCAAGGAAAATAAATGCTTAAAGTTAACTAAAATTGGATTTTATTCTATTCTGATAAAATTCTAAATAGTAAAAATTGTTATATTTTGAGTGTAATATTTACATTTTTCATGGCTAGTTCAGCTTCCCTGGTGGCTCAGAGGTTAAAGCGTCTGCCTCCAATGCGGGAGACCCGGGTTCAATCCCTGAGTCGGGAAGATCCCCTGGAGAAGGAAATGGCAACCCACTCTAGTATTCTTGCCTGAGAATCCCATGGACTGAGGAGCCTGGTGGGCTGTAGTCCACGGGGTCACAAAGAGTCGGACATGACTGCGTGACTTTACTTACTTACTTACTTACTTACTTCAATATTATGAAATTAAGATGATTATCTGTCTCCTACTTAAAATAATCCTACCTCAGGTATTTTTAAATAACTACATTTATCTACTTTTAGAATGGTAAATTTCACATTTGCTTTAATACAGATGCTTTTTCAATTCATATTATTGATTGAGTCCTTCTTGAATGGGAGAAAAACCCAGTAGATTAGGAATTATAAGACTTGAGATGAACTTCTTTCCTGATTTGTAACCTTAGTCATGTCATATAGCGTCTCTGAACAAATCTTGCTTAAAGAATACTTTGAGATTTAACTAAAATATTATTGAAAGTTTCCAAGTGTATTAAAATATTTTAAAAATCTCCATTTCCAAGAATGTCTAAAAAAACATCTTTGGGTGGTATCTAGATGAAATGAGAGAATCAGACAAATGAGTATTTGCTTGGGTCATATCAGTGACAAAGGAGTTTGTGTAATTATCATTTTTCTCTTTCAACAGGGGTGACTTTGTGTAGACCAGCTTTTATGGACTTACCTCACTTCATATTCTGCTATTGCTTATGTTTTCTCTTGCCGTTAACATAGCTCAGTTTCACAGAAGACATAACATTCTTAGCATATTTAACAAATTAAATTAATCACGGACTACAGGTAGCTCAGACGGTAAAGAATCCTCCTGCAATGCAGCAGATCTGGGTTTGATCACTGGGTTGGGAAGATCCTCTGGAGAAAGGAAAGGCTACCCACTTTCCAGTAGGCTTGCCTGGAAAATTCCACAGAGAGAGGAGCCTGGCAGGCTACAGTCCATAGAGTCACAAAGAGCTGGACATGACTGAGTGACTCTCACTTAAATATTCACGGTAGCAACTCTGTAGCAACTCAGTACCTTTCACAGAAGTGATCTCATTTGAATGAAGTGCACCAAAGCACAACACTGACTATATGCCTGTGGTATTGCTTCTGTAGTTATGAGTGTTTAAGCATGTCACTCTGGCCTAGACAGATGTATCATTCAGATTCAAATCTGAAAAATCATTTATTGAGATCCCACTAATTCACTTATACATGCATACTTTATCACGAACATTTACTGAGCATTTTCACATCTATCCTTTGTTGATATTATGCTAGGCAGTGGAAATGTGGATTCAGACGATGCTGCCCCTTCTTTCTAGGAGCTTACAACTAAATGTAGCAAACAGATGAGTAGCGGGATAATCATTTTTAAACAATCAGACACAGGTGCCATTTCCTACCCTTTTCTCTTGTTTTCCCAGTCACAGAGGCCTCTTTCTTGGTCTTCAAATATGTCATTGGAATGTTCTATCCTAGAGATATATATATCTATCACTTCATCTAGGTCTCTGCTTGAATCACCTTTTTAGTAATGTCTCCCGTGACCTCTTTAGGTAAAGTGGTACTTTTTCACTCTGCTTTATTTTTCTTCATGGCACTTACCATTTTCTGATATCATATCATATTATTTTTCTTATTGTCTTTCTTCCCCATTAGTATGTGAGCATCACAAGGGTGGAGGCCTTGATTTGATTACTACTTTATTTTTATTTATTTATTTTTTTAAATTAACTTTTATTTTTTAGTTTGTTTTGCTTTACAATACTGTATTCGTTTTGCTATACATTGACATGAATCAGCCACGAGGGTACATGAACTCCCAGTCTTGATCCCCCCTCCCCCCTCCCACCCCACACCATCTCTCTGGATTATCCCTGTGCATCAGTCCCAAGCATCCTTCATCCTGCATCGAACCTAGACTGATGATTTGTTTCACTTATGATATCATACATGTTACACTGCCACTCTCCTAAATCATCCCACCCTTTCCCTCTCCCACAGAGTCCAAAAGGCTGTTCTATACATCTGTGTCTCTTTTGCTGTCTTGCGTACAGGTTTATCATTACCATCTTTCTAAATTCCATATATATGTGTAAGTATACTGTATTGGTGTTTTTCTTTCTGGCTTACTTCACTCTGTATAATCGGCTCCAG
>SJXQ01005524.1:29943-68471 GCA_006408695.1 Aepyceros melampus | reverse complement strand
AACATAGGCAAAACACTCTCTGACATAAATCACAGCAGGATCCTCTATGATCCACCTCCCAGAATACTGGAAATAAAAGCAAAAATAAACAAATGGGATCTAATTAAAATTAAAAGCTTCTGCACAACAAAGGAAACTATAAGCAAGGTGAAAAGACAGCCTTCTGAATGGGAGAAAATAATAGCAAATGAAGCAACTGACAAACAATTAATCTCAAAAATATACAAGCAACTTATGCAGCTCAATTCCAGGAAAATAAATGACCCAATCAAAAAATGGGCCAAAGAACTAAATAGACATTTCTCCAAAGAAGACATATGGATGGCTAACAAACACATGAAAAGATGCTCAACATCACTCATTATCAGAGAAATACAAATCAAAACCACAGTGAGGTACCATTTCACACCAGTCAGAATGGCGGCGATCCAAAAGTCTGCAAGCAATAAATGCTGGAGAGGGTGTGGAGAAAAGGGAACCCTCTTACACTGATGATGGGAATGCAAATTAGTACAGCCACTATGGAGAACAGTGTGGAGATTCTTAAAAAACTGGAAATAGAACTGCCTTATGACCCAGCAATCCCACTGCTGGGCATACACACCGAGGAAACCAGAATTGAAAGAGACACATGTACCCCAATGTTTATCGCAACACTATTTATAATAGCCAGGACATGGAAGCCACCTAAACGTCCTTCAGCAGATGAATGATTACTACTTTACTGGAGCATCTAAAATATACCCTGGTTCATAGTAGGCATTCAGTAAATGCTTTCATAATTCAATAGCTATAATAGGTATATGCACACAAAATGTTTTCTGTCTGACACTAGAGTATACTTTCATATTTATTTATAATTTCAATTAACTCCTACAAACCATGAAATAGCTACCCCTTTGTTAGCAACATGCAATGGGAGTCATGAAAAGATTAATGTGTCTTTATCTGGAGGCCTAGTGAGGTACAGTGTAGTAGATGATATATCCCAGGTCTTCTGAGTCCACTTCCGGTAATCTTTCCACTACGCATGAACTTCCCAGTAGCTAGGAGAACAGATTAGAGGTTAAATATGTAAATGACATCACTTGAAACTTGGATAGAAAATATTCTGTTATTGCTTTTGCTGAGACTCTTCTCAGGGCCCTAGAAAACTATTATCAACACATTCATGATTTTTCTTGAACATAGATCATCCATGAGACTTTTAGTTGGTTCCTTTAGGTAGATTTTTTTATGAGATAATAACCCCTCCTTTCCATTTATCTCTGAATGGGATGACAAATCTAAAATGTGGAAAGGGACTGTATGAAGCTGTGTGAATTATTGTCTTGACCAGTTCTCTTTTGGTTGCCAGTGAGAGAAACTCAGGTCAAATGCTAAGAGAATTTACTGGCTTATATAATTGGAAAAACAAAACATGGATGGATATTTATGTAGAGTTGCATTGAAGTATTTGTAGGATTGCAGCAAGACCCTCTCTCATGTTCTCCCTCTCTTATTAGCAGAAGACATTTTGCTAATTTCTCCCTCTCTCCTATTAGCCTCATAATAGTTCCAAGTCACTGATCTTTGCAGTGCATGAAGTCAGGAAAAGAAAGAACAACTGTCCTGATGGTAATTGTGAAATGTGCCAGGACAACCCTGATTGGTCTGGCTTAGGTTACAAACATGTTTACCTGAGCCAGGAGGCCTGGAGGGCGAGTGAGTCCTTGGAGAGTTCACATCCCTGGGGCCAGTATGGGCCTGAATCTTGTGAAGTGAGAATTATTGTAGCCTTGGAGGTCTCTCTTCACTTCCTTGAAGGAAAGAATGCTACAAGGACAGAAATTATTCAATCACCTCACTTTACTCCCCCTACTCTTATAAACCTTATTTTTCCAGTAAGCAAATATTGTAAGAGGGTTCCCGATGCCTAGCTCTGGAATAGGACCTGACTATTATCTTTTTAATCAATAATGCTTGACCTTGAAGATACAGATATGAAGAAAAAATGGCCAAAATGGAGAAAGATAAATAAAATCACAAACCAAGGTAGAAATTACTTTGGAGCTTAGATGAAGTGCTGAAAAAAATATGCACTAGTATCCTGACCACCCCCCTCTACATTCCTTCTTGACCATTCCCAATAATTTTCAGATGACAGCCTCTTTGCAAAGTCTAGTATATCCTTGGCCATATTCATTCTGTATTTGTTCTGTCATCAAAGGCACTCGTTCCCTAAGCTGTCTCAAACAGCTCTAAATCTGCCTTTTCAAAGTCATGGTTTTGCAATATTTTAGGATCTTACTGTCCTCTCTTTATTTCTTGCAACTCCTTCAGTGACATTTTGTTCTTAGACACCAGGGACTGTTGCTGGGAGAGGAAAGGGATGGAAAGAAGCGAGGAGAGTTAGATGGTGCCAGAAAGTGAACACGGGGTATCTTCAAATTAGATTTATTTATTAGCATGATGACTCACAGGATAATAATGCCACTTTGCCAGTGGCCAGGATAGAAAGCAAGACTATAAAGGAATAACTGGCTGATACTTAGAGGCATCCAAGTTGTTATATCTTTAGGAAGTTAAAAAAGTACCTAGCCTCTGCTACTCATCCCTGGGCCGGATGTTCTAAGCTGGAAAAAAAAATTTTTTTTTGTTTTTTTGCTTTCCTCTGATCATCAAGGACAAAAGGCCCAAGTTCTGCCACTAATTAGATTTGTGACCTTGAGAAGTCACTCAATCCAGCTTAACCTCTGCTTCTTTGTTGAATAAACAGATGGTTAATTATTTCTATTTTATGGTTTGATATCACAAAATCTATCTACATATCTCCATATCATACCCACTGAAATATTTATATATGTATATATATATGAAATATGTATATACATATGTATGTGTGTATATATATATTCACACACACGACAGAATTTGACTGAGGTCTTGTTCACAGCTGAATACCATAGTTATTGAGAAAACCATTTTCCTTATTGCTCCCCCCTTCCTCCCACTTAGTCTTGTTTTCTACCTTTATAGCAGGCTGAGCTGAGTCAACTGATCACTAAAATACCCTTCCTTCTTTGAATTCCATTCTTTTGGACATTTTTATACCTTTCACAGGGGAAGAAAATGGCATTACTTTCAAGAAGTTATTTTGTGTAAGTAACATATCCTCTGGTCAGAACTCTTCTCGTCAGTGTTCTCATGCACTTTTTTTTTTTTTTTTTGCTCCCATAAATACATTTAAAGAGTCATTACTACTCAGTTTCACCATAGGGCTTTCCAAGTTAAGCAGAGCAGGACAGTCAGCCAGAGCCTTTGGGAAAGGCACAGGCAGCCTTCTTTGAGGGGTCAGAGCTCACCCTGTGGGCACGGCTTTCTCCGTGAAGTTCCTTGGGGATGAACAGTGAGTTGGTCTCCACGTGTACAGTCACTGCAGAATTTCTTTACTCTTCATCTTTACCTTCACTTGGAGAGGAAATGATTCAGAGGACACTGGGACAGAGCGTGCCTTCTGAAGGCATCCTACCCACTGTCACATCAGCACTGAAGTCAGCTTCATGTTTCCTGCCAAACTCTATAAGTTCAATTTCCGTATCATTTTCCAGGCCTTTGGAAGAAACTGTCTGACCCCAAACAGGCCAGTAGAATCACAGAATGACAGAGTCGAAAACAACCCCAGAAGTCACTCCCATTTAAACCCTTGTTTTAAGGATAAAGAACCTGATGATCCTTAAGGTTAATGACTTGCTCAAGGTCTCAGAATAAGTTAGTGGCAGAGAAAAACAAACCAATATTTACCCATTGCTGGGTATTGTTTATGTAACACTTTAAATTTACAGAATACCTCTTCAATACATGTCTTATTTCAATATTAAATTTATTTAAATTATTTATTATTTTCATTTCATACAGGGAAAAGATTTGCGGTTAGAAAAGATAAAATAACCCTTTCTGAGATCTTATCTCCAGGAAATAACAGGACAGATATCTGCATTTCAGTTATTTTACTTAATTATACGTGTTTGTTTCCCTTATCATGCATCCAATTAGGGAACAGCTGGCTGGCCTTCCTTTATCAAATTTTAATTAAGGGGAAAACCAATGAAAGATTTCCATAAATTAGACCCTGATGATTTAAATAGAAATCTATTATGGAATTGATGCCTTTAAATCTACAATGGACAGACTTGTTTGTGATTTCTATGGAACCATGACCTTTAGAAATAAGAATGCCCTAACATACTTCTGCCTTGACTTCAGAAGAAAATTTCATAAGTATTTTATTGAGGAAATTAGTGACTTTTTATTCAGCAAAATAATAATTATTAATTGAGGTATACTTATTTGGCCACCTCATGCAAAGAGTTGACTCATTGGAAAAGACCTTGATGCTGGGAGGGATTGGGGGCAGGAGGAAAAGGGGACAACAGAGGATGAGATGGCTGGATGGCATCACCAACTCGATGGACATGAGTTTGAGCAAACTCCAGGAATTGGTGATGGACAGGGAGGCCTGGCTGTGATTCATGGAGTCGCAAAGAGTTGGACATGACTGAGCGACTGAACTGAACTATTTATTGAAGTAACATTAGAAATACTAATAAAAAAAGGAAAGAGTATAAAAATCACCCATCTACAACACTACATCTGGAAATAGCATTTGATATACATGCTTTCCGATTTTTAAAATTCTCGTATGCATATGTATAAATCTTTAAACAAAAATATGTGATTATACTATATAGGCTCTTTAAACTATTTTTACAATAAATTATGATTATTTTCTTTAAGAGTATATACATAGATTCATTTTTAATCACTGCCTAATACACAATTTATGGATATAAAATTATTTAATTTCCTTTCGCTACACATTTGCTTCAAGTTTGCAATTATTATAAATCGTGCTGCAGATGAACATCCTTGTTTATAGATATTTGCACATTTCTCTGATTATTTCCCCAGCATATATTTCTAGAATTGAATTGCCAAGTCACAGAGTATGAATATTTTTACAACTTTTTATACATCATGGCAAACTGCCTTCCAGGGTGGGGAGGATGGTATAATTACCACAATACTCTGTCTTAATAATGTCTGATTGCCCCCATCCAAATGTTGCAGGAAGGGGGACCCCTTCCAGGGTGCAAAACTGGGCTCTTGTCTAACACTCAGAAATGAATTGTCCGAGGAGGCACATGTGCTGACAAAGCAAGAGATTTTATTGGGAAAGGAATTCAGAGTCTTTCCTGGTGGTACACGCATCGCTCAGCCAAGATGGATGCTAGCGAGAGGGATTCTGGGAGGTGGACGGACACGCGATGTCTCCTTTTGACCTTTCCTGAACGCTTCCAGTTGGTGGTGGCTTATTAGTTCTGTATTCCTTATCATGATCTCCTGTCATAAAACAACTCATGCAAATGGTTACTATGGTGCCTGGCCAGGGTGGGCGGTTTCAAGCAGTGTGCTTCCCCTAACACAAATACTATTTTCTGAGCTTAAGCGAATGACTCTGATCCACATTAGTAATATTTATCACCAATGATTTTAGGAAAAAGAAAAACTCTTCCATGTAAGCTTGATTCAGATATTATGACTTCTAGAAAATTATAGAAAGGGTTCTAGCCTCTGGATTTGGAAACACTGTGAATATGCCTAGTAAAACGGAACGAGTCCGTAGTTTCTAAGAAGAAATAGATGGGAGACTCTTGTGACTTGCTATTCCAGGACCCTGGTCATTGGCAATAGAGCAAATAAAAGGGGCAATTCTAGAGCTTAACTATATGCATTAAATGTTGACTCTATTATCCACTAGCTGTGTGATTTCAGGCAACTATCTGTTTATTTACCTTTAAATGGGGAAGATAATAGTCCTTAGTTAGCAGTATTGTATGAAAATTAAATGAATTATACAGGTAAAGCTATTGAATGATGCCTGACACATGAAAATACTAAGTAAATGTTAGCCATTATTGTTGTTGATGTTATTGTTATTAAGCTGTACTGATTATTATTAAAAGCCAAATATATATCACATACTTAACAGTGTTTGTTGAAAGAATACCAAAGGACTGGTGAATGCATCTAGAGAGTTCTTGGCTAGAGACACAAATCTGGGAGCCTCTTACGGAGCAACTGTAGGTGAAGTAGGTAAGTGACTGAAGGGCGGTCCAGCAAAGAAAGCTGAACAATGACTTTGATTCAGGTCTTGTATCTATGAAGACCTTCTGTCTACAATCAGAAAGAAGAAAGTAAGTTTGTAAAAGCTGGAGCTGATACTGGTGATGAAGTAGTTGGTAAACCAGCACAGCAAACAGAGCAGCCCATTCTGGTTTGAGCACTTTGGGTTTTGGGCAGTTTGGGGTTTTAATCCTGGAAGATAAAGATGACGAGGGCATCCCAGTTGGTTCAGTGGTAAAGAATCCATCTGCCAACGCAGACCCTTGGGTCAGGAAGATGCCCTGAGGAGGAGATGGCAACCCACTTCAATACTCTTGCCTGCGAAATCCCATGGACAGAAGAGCCTGGCAGACTGCAGTCCGTGAGGTTGCAAAGAGTTGGACACGACTGAGTGAAAAAGATGAAGAAAATAGATATGAGAAGGAATAAGGATTGATCCCTTTGCCCCTGCCCTTGACTTTATTATTACAGGTGACCTGATATACTAGCAATAAACACTTAAAAAAGCAGAAGAAGTTAAGGTAGGGTTCTTTCGAAATAATAGTTGCATTTTCTCTAGAGCTTCACTGTCCAACATAATAGCCACTAGTCATATGTGGCTATTTAAATTTTACTTGATTAAAATTAAATAAAAATTTAAATTCAGTTCCTTGGCTGCACTGGCCATATTTCAAAATTTCAATAGCTACATATGGCTAGTGGCTACATATTTGTACAGCACCGAATGAAACATTTCCATCATTTCAGAGAGTTCTCTTGGACAGTGCTGCTTTCTATGATTGGAAGGATTTAGCAGTGTGGGGATTTCAGATACTCTGGCAAAAGGAAACTGTATTGAGGGTATGGCACATCCTGAGCCTTATTTAATTCCTGAGTTCAGTGTATCAGTCTGGTCTCAGCAGGAAACAGACGCTGCACAGAGATTGGACAATTTGAGCAGTTTAATAATAGATTCCCATTGGCTGGACCCAAACAAAAGCCAGAAGGTGAGAGGACCTGTTAATGTAACCCATTAAGGTCAGGTGTAGAAGGATGGACCATGGATCTGCAGGGTTACCTGGCAACTAGAATGACTTGGCTTCTCTAACCCTCAGGTCTTTGACTGACTAAGCGAAGCATGCATAGTGAATCCTTGCTCTTCTCTCTGGGTAGTCTGAACTTTTCCTTCTGTCTTCCCACAAAGAGGCACCAGGAAGCCTTTTATTGACATTTCCCCACACTGGAAACACACTGTATAAGTTGTGCTTGGGAGGATTTTATTTTACACTTGGAGAGCCTGACTTTTTTGTATTAGTGAATTACCCAGCAGTTAGGCATTAAAATACATAATAAAAATCAGAACCAGTCTTGGGCATAGCTTTAGGTGAGTGGGGGAGAGGAAGGAGAGAAAGTCCTCTTGACTATGCAAGTAAATTTGAGGTATGGAGTCTTGTTTTTCTCAAGGATGAAGAATGTGGAATTAAGTAGAGAAACATCTGTTTCCTTTTTGATATCTGGATACAGTCACAAGACAGCTTTACTTTTTGATAGTTGATTGGGAGAGAAATATACATTTGGTTATGGAACTTGGTCCCATCACAGACAGATTCTCACTACTGGTATTTTGAGTGATTCAAGACAATTCGAGAAGAAATTCTTACTGAGTGTAAGACCACCTCCCAATCCCTACCTAATTAGAAATTGTATAGCTCTTTACTTTGCTTGTGCAGGTGTCCTTATTATTATCTCATTGTGGAGATGTGAAAACAGACTCAGATTAAACAATTTAGTTTGGATCACACACTTAATTGGTACTGGGACACTCAGAGCCTTCCAATAAAAAGCTGATGCTCTTCTACTAAACATTTCTCTGGCATATATGAAAAAGGAATATCACTTATTTCTTGTGTTGATTAAATTTTCATTGGACAGAAAACGTACGCATATGAAACAAGGAGATGGTATTCCATAAATTTAAATATACTGAGAACTCATAGTACCTTCTCAGCAAATTCATTTTCTCTGCCTCCAAACCTGTTTGTCTCTCCATCCATTCTATCTTGGTTATCACCATTATCATTTGAATCACACAAGCTAGAAACCTGAAAGTCAACCTAAGCTTTCCTCTCATTCTCAACTCTTTCTGTTCATCCTCCAAATCCTAAAGTTACTAAAGACCTGTCCCCTCCTCTTCAACCCCACTCCTCTGTCTAATTCGCGTATTCCTTGTATCTCACCAGAACTGTTCCAAAAGCATCTTCACTGGTCTCTAGCTCAATCCCAATCTGATCTGTTTTCCATCGTGGTCTCTTGGGGACTTTCTTTAAAGCCACATCTGAGCATACTATTCCAATTACTATAGCAGTAATCCCCACATTCCAGCTATTCTAGTCTTGATTACCTGATTTTAGTCACAGCTGCAGATTATCTACCCTCAGGTCTGATTCAGCTGAGGTGAAGCCAATATGGCCACAGTGGTTGTTAAATAATGTAAAATGACTCTTTTTAATTTTCCTTGTTCTAAGCAATAATAACTAAAACCACAGGTTGGAATATGCTGATCACATAACATTTTTATGAGAATCATTAAACTAAGTACTTTAAGTACTAACTGTTTAAAAGAGCTATTAATATAATATCTAAAATCATCTTAGGGTAAATGTTTCAGCATGCAGAAAACATAGGACTCTAGAATAAAGCTTAACTCCTTAATGTGACACCAAGATCCACTAGACTCTGATGATATCATTCACATTCTCTCTCACTGGGTCTTACTTTTCTTGTTCTATGCTGCTGAGTCCCTTCAGTCATGTCCAACCCTGTGCAACCCCATAGATGGCAGCCTACCAGGCTCCCCTGTCCCTAGGATTCTCCAGGCAAGAACACTGGAGTGGGTTGCCATTTCCTTCTCCAATGCATGAAAGTGAAAAGTGAAAGTGAAGTCGCTCAGCCATGTCCGACTCTTTGAGCGACCCCATGGACTGCAGCCCACCGGGCTCCTCCATCCATGGGATTTGCCAGGCAAGAGTACTGGAGTGGGGTGCCATTGCCTTCTCCGTCTTGTTCTACAGTTCTAGTTAATTATGTATTCTGACAACTAGTTTGGATCCTGGTATAGGGTAGATATTCAATAAATAGTCATTGATTAAATGGATGAAGAGAACTTGCTTGCCCTTCTAGATGTTAAACTCCCTTAAATTTGAGATCAATATGTCAGTCATCACTCCCTCTCTCTCACTTGCTCTCTTCTTTTTCTCCTTGAACATTGTGTATATAATAAATGTTTGTTGAGATCATGTGGCAGAAAGGATGTAGATAGAATACATCACTGCAGTACAAAAAGTAAAAGAACAATATGGACCAGTAGCTGTAGTGGGGGTTGTGTTATTTGAGATTGGTCTTGAACTAAGCATAAAGAGAGAAGGAGATAGAGAATTCCATGTGGGGGAATGAACAAAAGATCCAGGTGGAGCAGATCGTGAGTGACTTAGCTAGAGTGTGAATCTGAGAGGAGGTTTCTGTGTAGCAAAGAATTTAAACTTGCTCAAAGAGAAGTCTAGCCTTACCCTGTTTCTGAGAGGTAGCCTTGGAATGTCAGAATGATAGGGATGTCTTTATTTTCCTGGGGACCTTGGGTCACACTGGATAATCTAACAAAGAGATTCAGGGTACAGGCTTTGAGTCATATGGTACAGTCTACCTCCAGAAGGACTGGAGGCTGAGATCCACTATACAAGGAGTTAACCATGCCTAAATGTGCACTTCCCTGGTGGTTTGGTGGTTGAGAATCCACCTGCCAATGCAGAGGACACAGGTTCAATCCCTGGTCCAGGAAGAGTCCACATACTGTAGAGCAACTAAGCCCATGCAATGCAACTGGTGAGCCCACATGCTGTAGAGCTCACAAGCTGTAATAAGAGAAGGCACCATAATGAGAAGCTCATGCACCACAGCTGCAGAGTAGCCCCCACTTGCTGCAACTAAAGAAAGCCTGAGTGCAGCGATGAAGAGCCAGCACAGCCAGAAACAAACAAATACAAATTTAAAAAAAAAATCATGTCATGTCTGACTCTGCAACCCCATAGACTTTAGCCTGCCAGGCTCCTCTGTTTTTGAGATTATCCAGTATAAGAATGGCCCCCCACTCCAGTACTCTTGCCTGGCAAATCCCATGGACGGAGGAGCCTGGTGGGCTGCAGTCCATGGGGTCGCTAAGAGTCAGACACTACTGAGTGACTTCACTTTCACTTTTCACTTTCATGCACTGGAGAAGGAAATGGCAGCCCACTCCAGTGTTCTTGCCTGGAGAATCCCAGGGATGGAGGAGCCTGGTGGGCTGCTGTCTATGGCATCACACAGAGTCGGACATGACTGAAGTGACTTAGCAGCAGCAGCAGCAGCAGTACAAGAATGCATGAATAGCTTATTTCCTCCTCCAGGGGATCTTCCCGACCCAGGGATCGAACCCATGTCTCCTGTGTCTCCTGCATTGGTGGGCAGACTCTTTACCTCTGTGTCACCAGGGAAGCCCCCCTACATGTGATGGACTTTCAGTAAAAACTGGCTCCCAAGGCGCAGATAGAGCCTCCAGGTTGACACTGTTCTGTGAGTACTGTCACTATCAGTGCCAGGGAAGTAACACTGTCCTGACTCCACCGGAGGGGACGATTTCAAGCTGTGTGTTTGAAATCCCCCTGGACTCAGCCCTGTGCGCCTATTACCTTGGCTGATTTTTAATTTATATCCAGTAGCTGCAGCAAACTATAACTGTGAACAAACTATGTCACTGCTTTCCGAGTGTCCTATGAGTCCTTCAGGTGAATTGTATCAATACCTGACACTGGTTTTGAGAACCCTCTGAATTTGCAGAGGGTGTCAGAAGTGAGGAAAGTCGTGAGCACACTCTTTCCTCTACCTTCACAGTTGGCGAACTTTCTCATTTTCCAACTCAGTGTAAATCTAAAATTATTTTTTTACAGCAAAAGGGTCCATGGAACCCTATTACCTAGAACTGATGTAGAAAGAGTTGCTGTCGCTGCAGCGGGCCATGGACTCCACATCTTGCTCCTGTCCTTTCTCTCACTTGCCTTGGGGAGTCCCGAGGTCTCTGACTAGGCCCATACCCTCGGAAAACCCCCATCACTGGCCAGAGCTCAGGTAATTACATCTTAACACCTTCTGAATGCAGCCTGCCAACCACTTCTTGGCATTTTATTTAATCCTGCAGTCACCCTCTGGGGTCGGTATTTGTCTCTTGTATATGCATACAGAATAGGCTTATAACAATTAGGAGCCAGCCCAAGGCCACACAAGAGTGCAAGGCAGAGCTGGGATTAGAAAGTCTGCACAAGTTCAACTTGATCCTTCAGTTATAGGGAGATAGGTAGAGGGTGAGTGTGGGGGTTTGAACAGGGCAGGGATATTTCACAAGAGAGGCATAAGAGGAAGATTCAGTGTCAGTGTGGAGCTGAGAGTGGAATGGAGATGCTGGGAGATGGTTGAAAGTTGAATAGAGCCATGGCTGCACTTTAGCCAGGCTGCTAGAGATACAGTGTGGATAAAATTTAACTTCACAGAGTCCTGGCCTTTTAGGCCAACACTGAAAAAAAAAAAAAAAAAAAAAAAGGAACCTCCTGGACCATGCCCTTTGCCCCAGCTCTTTAAATAGTGAAGAAAAAGAAACATCGTTCTCTGTTTAAATTTTTTTTAAGCCATTTCATTTTAAGTCACTCATGATTTTCCCTGTCAAAGGACATGCTTTCTCAGAACTAGGGGGGAAATGAATAAAATCTAGAGAAGATCACTAAAGAACTCTAAAGCATGAAAGTGTTTCAGTGATATCTGTGAAAAAAAAATGAAAGTCCTGGTGACCTCTGCCAAACTGGAGGCAAAACCAACTCACTTTTGTGAGATAAAATTTCTTGACCTGAGGCATTTGACATATAAAATAGTAACTGGCCAACAATGTAGGAAATGGAAGCTGCTGTGCTCATACAATAGCTGATGAGTGTGAAGTACTGACTCCGTGTGTGCCCACCATGTATCAGCGCGTGAAATGCTCACACTAACCCTGTGTGTGAGGCAAGTGTGTTTAGACCCACCCAGCTGTTTCAGCACTTACTAAAGTACCACTTTGTGATTTGTTGTTTAGTGTGTATCTTCTTTTCTGGAATGTAAGTTCTCTAAGGACACAGGCCTGATTTGTCTTACTACACAGTTCCTGTGCGCACACGGCTTATACATGATAATATTCTGAGAAGGAACATTTAGTATATATTGCAGCTCTCAGTTCAAGGTCAGTTCTTCTGAAACTCAGGCAGAATTGTACACAATGCAACAGGGACTCAGGTTGGTCATTTTGGTTGCTATAAACTGGTTCCTTAGCTTACTCCCCAGTGACCTTGGTGTCTTAGTTGCCTGACCTGGCTAAACCACAGTTTCCCATCTGTGAAAACAAGTGTGGAGGAGTAACAATTTCTAAAGTCCCATGAATCTTTGTGAAGCTATGAGTCTGTGAATATCATTAGTTCGTACTTTAGTCAAATTCATCTGTAAGAGATGCAAAATCTGTTACATGTGGTACAGGCCATGCCGCAAATATGTTTCTTCTGATATTACAACTTCTTTCCCTTCTTACCCCGGGGATCCCAATCAGCTGAGTAAACTGGGCATCTGTTCCCATTTTACTGGCAGTAAGAAGACCTGCCTTCATGTTCTGACTCTATGATCACTTGATGATACTGAGCACCTTTGGCTTTCAAGCTTTCCATCTATCATTAACAATAATGTTATTATTATTATACATAATAGTAAGAGCAAGCCTAAAATCTAATATTCATGGCATGCTGTTGCTATAACTGAATGTTTGTGGCTCCATCAAATTAATTTGTTGAAATCTAATGTCCTATGTGGTGATATTTTGAGGTGAAGCCTTTGAGAGGTCTTAACAGCAGAGTCCTTGTGTATGGGATGAGTACTCTTATGAAGGAGACACCCAGGGAATTCTATTGTCCCTTCTACCACGTGAAGAGTTAGTAAAAAGACAGCCATCTATGAATCAGGAAATAGGTTCTCACGAGACACTGTATCTATTAGTTTCATAATCATGGACTGCCCAACCTCTAGAACTGTGAGAAGTAGGTTTCTGTTGTTTATAAGCCATCTCATCTATGGTACTGTGTTATAGCAGCCTGAATGGACTAAATTAGCCAGGTACTGTGCAATCACTTTATACACACACACACACACACACACACACGTATTAATATTTGACTGTGTTACATGGCATGAGGGATCTTTGTTCTCTGACTAGAGGTTGAACCCACGCTCCCTGAAATGGAAACACAGAGTCTGAACCACTGGACTGCCAAGGAAGTTCCCAATCACCTTTATTTTTAATTCATCTAATTTGTAAGACAATGTTATGAACTGCTGCTGCTAAATCGCTTCAGTTGTGTCTGACTCTGTGCAACCCCATAGTCGGCAGCCCACCAGGCTCCCCATCCCTGGGATTCTCCAGGCAAGAACACTGGAGTGGGTTGCCATTTCCTTCTCTAACGCACAAAAGTGTAAAGTGAAAGTGAAGTTGCTTAGTCGTGTCCGACTCTGTGTGACCCCATGGACTGCAGCCTATCAAGCTCCTCTGCCCATGGGATTTTCCAGGCAAGAGTACTGGAGTGGGGTGCATTGCCTTCTCCATGTTATGAACTAGATATTATTATTTCCACAAGTGGCTATGGAAACAGATTTAGAAGTAATTTGCCTCAGGTCTCATATCTTGGAAGTGGTGGGGAAAGGAATTGAAGCAGATCTCTCTGACCTAAAGATTTAAAGACTTTAGCTATGACATTTATAATCTTTCAGGTGAGTAAGTTGGACTGGATTTTGTGCTTTTGAAATCTTTGTGAAAATCTGGTGAAAGTTATGATGTACCTTCCATTGAAAAATAAATATGATTACAATCACTCAATATTTTGGAGGCAGTGTGAAGATTTAATAAACTTTCTAAAATGTAGTAATTGGAATTTCAGTATATTAAAAAAAAAAGACATTGAAAAAAAGAAAATCCCCAAATCTAAGCTAGATTTTCTCTAAGAGTTTATTCCAGAATGGGCTTTCACAAGCCTGTGAGGAAACTATTTTTAAGAAAAGTCACAAGGATTGCAATTGACCCTTTTCACCATTAAGTCTGTGTCCTATAGCTCTAGTTATACTGCGGCCCCACACCACCTCCTTGCCTGCCTGTAGGCTGGAGAATTCAGCCTGGTTGCTGCTGATTACCACCATTGTCACGAGTTTCCATGTTTGCTCCAAGTTCTCAGATTTCTGTTTTTCAAGTTTAATTTGCCCGGGACATTGCAGGAAGAAAAACCGTGGGGGCATGATTAAAAACATATGGCATATGAGGTGGGGAGGGGGAGCAGTGAGCACAGCAGGAGGGAGGAGGAGTGCTAAATCCAGTGTTTCTAATAAAGGAGAGTGGGAGAGTATTTGCTTTTTTTGCTGGGGCTCAACTGTACTGTGGTACTGTGTAATACTCCTCTCTCTTGTCCCAAGCCTAGTGTGGCAGGTAGAGAAGGTGGGTAGGGAACTGTGATATCTGCGAACTATGGTGTCAGATGTTTGGTATAGACAGATAAACAGATAGATATAGATATAGAGCGATCGACCTATGTATCTTCACCTGGGAATTTTCATATTATCTCATTCATAATGATAGCCATCTCTAGCTTATCTGTCTCTATCTTCTCCTAATAAATAAACAGGAGAGTAGTGGTTCCCAAACCTGATATGGCATCAAAATCTCTCGAGGAACCAGGATTTTCCCAAATACACATTCATAGGCCCACCCAAGATGCACTAAATCAGACCCTTGGGGGAGCTGCCATTTGCTATATACTTATATATCCCTATATACTTATATATAAGTATATATCCCCATTGTGTTGTCAATTTCCTCCGTCAGAATTCTTGTACGGTGTAAGGAAGGCTAAATGGACCTCCATGATATTACTGCTATAAAGAGTTTAACACTTGTTGAGGTAGACTCTATGGGTTTGGAGTTGCCCTAAGTCTACCTCATTGATCCCAACAGCCCTGTTTCTTTTTAGGGATTGATCTTTCCTCTGTCATGTGCAGATTTAATTGGACTTATTCTTGCTTTCACCTAGCAGTGGGAAGCAGAATGATAAATTAGGTTACTGTGTTCTATCTCTTAAAAATGTATGAAGTGATTTACATAGGAAGACTTCAAAAAAGGAGGAGGGAAAGGAAGAAGAAGAGGAAGAGGAAGGAAAAAGAAGGTTGGGTACTCATGTGCTCTGGCATGAGTGTCCTGGTTAGGCTGTGTGGGAGTTCCTACCCCCGTGGTCCCAAGAGCCTCTCTGGTCCCTGTTCTTTCCTGGCTTGTTTCCCAAGAACCTCTCTCAATTCTGTGAGCCACCTGAGTCTTTCCAGTGGATTTCTTTCATACTTAAGTTAGCCAGAGTCTACTTCTGCTTATCCCTACATCCAACATCCCTGCAACCTATATTTTATGTAAGAAATAATAGAGGTCCACAGACCCTCAATTACTTGCCTAAGGACCCCAGGTTAATAGTGGTGGGCTAGGCTGGGATCTAAATCTCTCAGTTTCAGGGGTGAGATGTGAGTGTTGGTTTGCCTTTATCGCAAGTGTGCTAAGTCACTTTAGTCGTGTCAGATTTTGCGACCCTATGGACTGAAGCCCACAGGTTCTTCTGTCCATGGAATTCTCCAGGAAGGAATACTGGAGCGGGTTTCCATTCCCTTCTCCAGGGTATCTTCCTGCCCAGGGATCGAACCCACATCTCTTACATGTTCTGCATTGGTGGGCAGGTTCTTTACCGCTAGAGCCACTTAGGAAGCCCTATCACTAGGTTCCTCAGTTTTCTGTTTAACCTTGCTGTGACTTTCTAGATTCTTTTGGAACTTAGGCCAATAGGAATAAGCCACTCCTCTTTCTCTGCTAACGTGACCTTTGGAGACACAGTTTCTGTCAGTTCTCAAAACAATTTACAGGCCAGCAGGCCTTGCGGCCTAATGTCCTGCCTTTGGCAAGTGTCTATTTTAGACGTTTCTAAAGAAGATGAACTCTCTCCTCTGCTGGGGCACCTGGCTCAATATGCCAACCCTTATGGGGAGAAGACACTTCCATCCCACAGCCCTGGGTTGCCCCAGAGCCCCAAGGTGTAGCTCTTGATAGAAGATGGTTGAGTTGAAGAGATGGGCTAGCTATGCTATTTTCAGCTTGACTTTTACCCCTAAAGACGCAACCCTACACATTATGTAAAAAATTTGTGTTGGTTAAACCTCATCCCTGGAAATGTAGCCTGAGGTTGTTAAAGCCTATTGGTTGAGGAATTAAAAGACACAGGTCACAGAGGATTTGGAAAGTGCCTGGAAATAATTGTTTCCTCCTGATTATGCTCATCTCCTTCTTCTATGTCCATATCATTGAAAATGCTGTGTGAATAATGGCTTTGTCTATTTTAACTGATTCTTTATCATTTCACTCAGTTCTTTTTGTTCATTCAGTTCTTAATAGTTCATTCACATTGTGCCTGTGTGTGTATTTACTTGCTAAGTCATGTGTAGCTCTTTGCAATCCCATAACTGTAGCCTGCCAGGTTCCTCTGTCCATGGAATGTCCCAGGCAAGAACACTGGGATGGGTTGCCATTTCTTCTTCAGGGGGTCTTCCCGACACAGGGATTGAATCTGGGTCTCTGGCATGCAGGCAGATTCTTAACCTGCTGAGCCATCAGAGAAGCCTCACTTACATTATATACTATTAAATGTTCCCACTACCCTGGGAAGTAGAACCCTATGAGCCATGGGGAAACATCTAGAGAGGTTAATAATATGTCCAAGGTATGCACACCCTGTAAATAGAAACGTACACCCAGAAACTTGTTATCCTGGCTTGGTGCTATTGCAGCCCTTTCTTCTACACAGAATTGTCATCATTATGCTGGCAGTATCTTTAGGAAGGGGTTGGGGTGAGCACAGAAGAAACAAGAGAAGGCCTCAAGTTAGATGTGAGAATTTTCTGACAAGTAACATCACTTGCCATTGTTTGTCTACTACTCACTAGAGACTGGATAATTTGTTAGTCAATTGATTCATCAAAACTTCTATTACTCTGTTACTGTGTACCTCCAGTTTCAAGAGGAATAAAACACAGCACTTGCCCTCCTAATTTTAAATTCTTAAGAAAGGCTCTTCTTGGCCCGGCTCATCAGGTGGCTCCCTTTGAGCCACATCAGTTGCAGACAGGGTGGGTTCCATTGTGAAAGATAGGTTTGGGAATCTCACTCTGCGATCTGTTACTCTCCGTGATGTTGTTTGTCATATGGTAAAGAATTAGGAACCCAACCTGAAGGAATAGATGCCTTCAACACAATAAGATACAATGTATAGTATAGTAATATAGTGTAAGTGGGACTTCTAAGGTGCTTCCGTGGTAAACAATCTGCCTGCCATTGCAGGAGACACGGGTTCCACTCCTGGGCTGGAAAGATCCCCTGGAGGAGGAAATGGCAACCCACTCCAGTTCTTTTGCCTGGGAAATCCCATGGACATAGGAGCCTAGCAGGCTACAGTCTATGCGGTCACAAAGAGTCGGACATGACTTAGCAACCAAACAGCAACATAGTTTACGTAGGAACGATAGCTTAATTTTTATCAATTTTGCTTTGAGGTGCATGGTGTGGAGATGTTGGCCATAAATAAAGACCTTACAGAGGAGTTTAGTATTGGTCAGGGTCTTTAGGAAGATATGGAACAGTAATCCCTTGGGTCTAAAATACTTTAAAATATAATAGAGTAAGTAAAAATTAATAGCATGCAAGCAAACCACCTAAGTAGTTTCAATTCTGAGCAGAATTCTCTGTAGGAAATACTCTCTATAAATCTCATAAAAATAAATGAAAAAATAATGCTGGTTATCATAAACTAAGTGGGAGAGTATATTGTGTACCCAAGAGAGAGGATCCTTTTTTTCTTCCTCTTAGCTCTGTTATGGAAAGTGCTAAGACATATCATCAGCCAGGCTTTTGATTTGGAAATGATCCATGAGCCATGAAATATTAGTGGGAGTGAGTGTGTTGGTGCTATGACCATTCTGGGATATTAAAATGCCATTGACATCCATAACTACCAATGTATAAAAATAACAAATGCTAATGAAATGACCCGAGTGCTCAGAGCATGCAGCTTGGCCCTTGTCAATGTTTCACTTCATGAAATATAGGCCACTCTGCTTCTCCCGCTTACGTCAGACTGTCCAGGAGGATATGCACTTCATTATTTCATTCCTACCCATCAGAACTTTTGTACCCAAAAAGTATTAGGGGGAAATAGTGCCTTGTATTTTCCTTTTTGTTTTCAGGCTGGAAAGCTTGTTAAATAATGGAGTTAAGATTTTGAAATATAGACATTGATTCTTTAGGGCCAGGTGATCTGATTATATTGTTTGGATTTATCAGGGAATACTGTTTGCTATGGGTTTCCCTGGTGGCTCAGCAGTAAAGAATCGACCTGCAATACAAAAGTGGGCTCAGTCCTTGGGTTGGGAAGATTCCCTAGAGGAGGGCATGACAACCTACTCCAGTATTCTTGCCTGGAGAATCCCATGGACAGAGGAGCCTGGTAAGCTATAATCGATAGGGTCACAAAGAGTTGGACATGACTGAAGAGACTGCTTTATTGACTATGCCAAAGCCTTTGACTGTGTGGATCACAATAAACTGTGGAAAATTCTGAAAGAGATGGGAATTCACAATTGCACTCATCTCACATGCTAGTAAAGTAATGCTCAAAATTCTCCAAGCCAGACTTCAGCAATACGTGAACCGTGAACTCCCTGCTGTTCAAGCTGGTTTTAGAAAAGGCAGAGGAAGCAGAGATCAAATTGCCAACATCTGCTGGATCATCAAAAAAGCAAAAGAGTTCCAGAAAAAACATCTATTTCTGCTTTATTGACTATGCCAAAGCCTTTGACTGTGTGGATCACAATAAACTGTGGAAAATTCTGAAAGAGATGGGAATACCAGATCACCTGATCTGCCTCTTGAGAAACCTATATGCAGATCAGGAAGCAACAGTTAGAACTGGACATGGAACAACAGATTGGTTCCAAATAGGAAAAGGAGTACGCCAAGGCTGTATATTGTCACCCTGCTTATTTAACTTCTATGCAGAGTACATCATGAGAAACACAGAGCTGGAAGAAGCACAGCTGGAATCAAGATTGCCGGGAGAAATATCAATAACCTCAGATATGCAGATAACATCACCCTTATGGCAGAAAGTGAAGAAGAACTAAAAAGCCTCTTGATGAAAGTGAAAGAGGAGAGTGAAAAAGTTGGCTTAAAGCTCAACATTCAGAAAACGAAGATCATGGCATCTGGTCCCATCACTTCATGGCAAATAGATGAGGAAACTGTGGAAACAGTGTCAGACTTTATTTTTTTGGGCTCCAAAATCACTGCAGATGGTGACTGCAGCCATGAAATTAAAAGACGCTTACTCCTTGGAAGGAAAGTTATGACCAACCTAGATAGCATATTCAAAAGCAGAGACATTACTTTGCCGACTAAGGTCCGTCTAGTCAAGGCTATGGTTTTTCCAGTGGTCACGTGTGGATGTGAGAGTTGGACTATGAAGAAAGCTGAGTGCCAAAGAATTGATGCTTTTGAACTGTGGTGCTGGAGAAGACTCTTGAGAGTCCCTTGGACTGCAAGGAGATCCAACCAGTCCATCCTAAAGGAGACCAGTCCTGGGCATTCATTGGAAGGACTGATGCTGAGGCTGAAACTCCAGTACTTTGGCTACCTCATGCGAAGAGTTGACTCATTGGAAAAGACTCTGATGCTGGGAGGGATTTGGGGCAGGAGGAGAAGGGGATGACAGAGGATGAGATGGCTGGATGGCATCATTGACTCTATGCACATGAGTCTGAGTGAACTCCGGGAGTTGGTGATGGACAGGGAGGCCTGGCATGCTGCGATTCATGGGGTTGCAGAGAGTTGGACACAACTGAATGACTGAACTGAACTGAACTGATACTAAAGGCTCTACATTATAATACAGAAAAAAAAAAAAGTAGATTTAACTTGGAGTTTTCCAATGATTGAGCTCTTGTCTTCCTGGGAATCTCCTTTTAACATCTCATGGAATGTAGTTTAACCAAGGCTAATTGTATAGCTTGAAGAAGACAAGCTTGTAGTGACCTCCATAGACTCTTATCAAACTCATGATGATCTGGTTAGCTGTCCTTTCCTTTCTCCAGAAGTGCCAAATCTGTCTCCTTTGGGTACAGTTCCATACTTTAATTTTTTTTTTCTCCCCATTAGGGGACTAGGCCTTTCATCTTTATCCTCACGTTATATCTACTTAGTTACCACACTCTTGACTTTGCTTTGTGTTCTCTTTGAGCATCTGAGTGCCTTTACTTTCTGGATCATTTCTTTTAGGACATCTCAGAACCCCTCATCAATGCAAAGACCCTGGCCTCTTAGGTCTTCTGAGGCCCATTCACTCTCTCTTTGGGAGAAGACCAAATTAAATCTGGAAGACCAATAATTTGTGACCATGATCAAGCATTTAAAAAAGTACTGGCCCCCATAATAGCCCTCAGTTTATATTTTCTGGGCACTAGTGTGATAACTTGGAGGCCCACAGATCTTATGAGGCTTGGAAATCTGACTTGCACAGTGGTTTTTAAAATTGGAAGAATTTTAAAATAAACACCTGGAGCCCAGCTTCTCTTAAGAAATCAGATCTGTTAATACTGGATTGCTTAATAATGGGTTGCTTTCCAACTTGGCAACAATTGGCCAGAGCTGAGTACTGGCTACTCCTATCACACAGGGCATAAGGTCTTTACCTTACCAGAATCCTCATCACTCCTTAAAGCCTTACATCCTTGCACCCATTCACATTAACTTTCTAGTCTCTGCTGGCATTCGGATTTGTGACCCCTCATATGGACCTTTGTTGGAGAAGGCAATGGCACCCCACTCCAGTACTCTTGCCTGGAAAATCCCATGGACAGAGGAGCCTAGTGGGCTGCCATCTATGGGGTCGCACAGAGTCAGACATGACTGAAGTGACTTAGCAGCAGCAGCAGCAGCATATGGACCTTTGTAGTTTTCTCCTGGGAATTTTCCTAGAAGCTACTTCAAGAGTATCTTCCACTTTCTTCCTAATCGGATCCTTCCCATCTGAACCCTGATACCTTTGGTGATGGGTCCTAATGTGTGTCTGGTTTCAAGGGCTGGCCAGGTGTAGCAGAGTAAAAGCTGAAGCTGTTGGAATTTGCAAAGATCATGTGAACAAGAATAAAGTCTACCTTTTCTGGTGAAAAAAATATTTTCAGTTGCTCTGTGTTTATAAATCAGGTACAATCTGGTAGGTTTATTTGACAATCATGGAATACCAAGTAATGAATGTCCTTTAACCCTACAGAAGTAGCTTGCTTTACCACTTTGCACAAATGGATGGTTATTACGAACATTAACATTACACTAAGGAGTCTTGATAATTAAGGGACAAGTTATCCAGTTCCGAACCTCTTCGACTTTTCTAACGCGTTGACTTACTGTTGGTCATTTAATTTTCCTTTAGTACATTCATCTCTATTTGGGTGGGGGACAAGGTTATAAGTACAAATCCTGAACCAGGCCATCAGTTCAAGTCGGAGGGCATCCTGCTTTATTATCCTCACCCAACCTTGCACATGTCTACAGAAATCCTGATGATAAGCAGCCTCCATCATTCTCTCTGCCCAAGTTCCAGTACCAGGTGGTACAGAAGACAAAAGGAGAACCTGATTAATTAGAACACTCTGTGTTGACAGCGTCAATAAAAGTTTCACCAAGACTAACAGTTTTGGGGTTTTCATTTATCCATGACATTCCTACCACCTCTTGCCCTCTGGTAACCCAAAGCTGGAGATTACAGGCACACTTCAGCTCCTTGAGTTCAAAGGCAAGATAGAGCACTTGGCTTGATTGGCATTTTGGAATGCTCTCCAAAAAGGCTCACTTTCAAGATTAAAGGGACTCTTCATTCAAAAGAATAGAAAACATTTTGTTACTAGACAATGAGGAATTTCAATGTAAGTGTAGGTTCAGTAAACATGAATATTCAGCAATTATGTAAGTCTCTGATGCTTTGGCAATTTGAGGGTATAAGTACACTCTTGGAACGAGGAGAGCCCCTCATTCACTGGAGAGCATTAGAAGATTGGGAAAATGCTTTCTTGTAAAATGTGAAGTAGTAAGGCCAAAAAAAGTTAAAAAAAAAAAACGAAAACAAACAAAACAGTCCTACAATCTTCAAAGTAGAGATCTATAATCTTCAAAGTAGAGCCCTGAAGACCTCTCTCAGGGGATGTTTATAGAAGGGATACTTATACTGGGAAGGGGGTTAAAACCTAAAATCCAGTCTGAAGCTAAGAGTCTATATACAATGTTATAATAGTTAAGGATCACAACACTATGCACTTAACTGAGAGATTCTGCAGGGTACTCACATATAAACTGCTGAAAGTTCTCCTTACAAATTCCTGTAGTAGCCAAAAGCATATACCAGCACCCAAGATATTTTAAATCTATTTATTTATTCCAAATCTCACAAACATCTTGTGAGATTGTTGTAATTGCCATTTACACCCCAGAAAATTAAGAATCAGAGAAGTGACTAATTCACAAGGGATTAACATCTACATTTCACATAAGGGTGACACAGCCTGAGATATGGAGTTGTAAAGCCATTTGCCCAGGGTTTCTTGACAGATAATTCACTTATTTCACTAAAGAGAGTTACTGAGTTTCCTGATTAGTATAGCAAAAAGCTGCTTTCAGAAATTCCTTTGTCCAAGTAATAAATGCAGTAAAATTTTCTTGAATAAATGTTGATTTAAATGAAGACTAAAATTAATCACTCAAATCTTTCTTGAATATATATTACTCTTCAACCTTGTTTTTCAAACTCTAATAAAACATGTGCAAGTATGAAGAGTTTAAGGAAAATATATCAAAAGGAACAAGCTAATCTCATCCGTTCTAAACATAAAGATGTACTCTGTATCACAGAAATGTCCCTATGTAGAAGGACAGTAATTCTCTAACATTTTAACTAGTAAAGTACAGTAGAATGTTAATAAGATACTCTTTTCTCTGTAGCTAAAAACAAACAATGAAACACGTTATGCTAAGTTTAAAAGCCACCTAAATCAACTTCTGAAATTGCAGTGGTAGGAAATAGAGAATGACTTATGGAATTAATTTTTTTTCCAAAATAGATTGCTACTTCCACAACCAAACAGCACGCATCAAGGTTCAGGGTCTACCAGAAAGTTGGTTGTTTTCCATAGTTTTTCTGGTCCCGTGTGCTGTGCTGTGCTTAGTCACTCAGTCGTGTCTGACTCTTTTTGATCCCATGGACTGTAAGCTGCCAGGCTCCAGGGTGATTTTCCAGGAAAGAATACTGGAGTGGGTTGTCATGCCCTCCTCCAGGAGACCTTCTCAATCCAGGGGTCGAACCATGTCTCCCATGTTGCAGGTGGATTCTTTACTGTCTGAGACACCAGGGAAGCCAGAGAATGTGGAGTGGGTAGCCTATCCCTTCCCCAGGGGAATTGCCCTGATATGTGCTAACTCCCCAGGTGAGCACAGCTGCTGCTAAGCCAATTCAGCCATGTCCAAATCTGTGACCCCACAGATCATAGCCCGCCAGGCTCCTCTGTCCATGATATTCTTCCTGGCAAGATAATAGAAAGGGTTACCATCTCCTCCTCCAGGAGATCTTCCTGACCCAGGGATTGAACCTGCATCTCCTGCTTGCACAGCAGGCAGATTCTTTATGACTGAGCCACCGGGGAAGCCTGTGAGCAGAGCTGGTTCCCCTTATTTCTATCCTGTTCTTTCAGTTTCCTCCTGGGGTTACCTCTCCTCCTTTCTCCTCAGGTATCTGTCTGATCTAATAGCTTGTACTAGGCTAACCCTTCAGCAAGGCTCAGCATGTAAATGTTTCAGAAGCCCTGACATTTTGGCTCTGGAAATACTGGAAAGAATAATTTATTCCTTCATTGATACTTTAAAAAAGCATTTGTTGACTCATCCACTCACTCACCTATAGGACAAAGTACAAACTCCTGGGTAGAGCACTGAGATCCTGCCAGAACAGCCTCCCACCTGCCCTCAGAGCCATTCTCCTTTCCTCTCATGTCTTGTCTTCTTACACTCCTGCCCTTTTCCCAGTCTACTTCCTGCCTCCTTGTAGGCACCCAGCTCCTGTCCTTGTGAATTCCCATTTCTCTCTCAAGCTCACACTCAAACATAACCTTCTTTGTGTGTGTGTGTGTGAAGTCACTTCAGCCGTATCTGACTCTTTGGGACCCCATGGACTATAGCCCACCAGGCTCCTCTGTCCATGGGGATTCTCCAGGCCGGAATACTGGAATGGGGTGCCATGCCCTCCTCCAGGGGATCTGCCTGATCTAGGGACTGAACCCATGTCTCTTACGTCTCCCGCGTTGACAGACAGGTTCTTTATCACTATTGCCACATGGGAAGTAATAACTTTCTGAAGTCTAACCGCACTTTCTCAGTTAGGTCTTTTGCACTCTTATTCATGTCCCCTTGTTAAAATGAAGCTCAACCATATTATATTGCATTTCCATCCTTTGTGAGGGTTTGAGGGAGGGTTGGTATTGGGAGTTAAATTGTGTTCTCCAGGAAGATTTGTTGAAGTCCTAGCCCCCAGTGCCTCAGCATATGACCTCATACGATCTCTGACGTTATAGATGTCGTCAAGTTAAGAGGAGCCGTATTGGATTAGGGTGGACCAAATCCAATGACTGGTGTCCTTAAGAGGGAAATGTGGACAGAGAGACAGAGACATACAGGGAGAACATCAGGTGAAGACAGGCAGAGATTGGAGTTGGGCAGCTACAAGTCAAGAAATATCAAGAATTGCTGGCAACCTCCAGAAGCAAGAGAAGAGGCATGGGGCAGATTCTCCCTCAGAGCCTGGGAAGGAACCCACATTGCCGACATCTTGATTTCAGACTTCCAGCCTCCAGAGCTGTGAGAGAGAAATTTCTGTTGTTTTAGGCTACCAGGTTTGTAGTACTTTGTCACAGCACCCTTAGGAAACTAATACAGTTGCTAAGAGCCTCTGAATATGCTCATCTTTCCAACTAGACCCACAGACTCTGGCAGGTAGGAGCTGTGGTAACCTGTCTTTGCTTTCGGCCCCAGCATCACGCTACTAGAACAGATGTTCAACACGTTTGGCTGAATGAGGGCACATACTCAGCACCACCTTTCTGATTTTAAGTCAGTGGATCCCCAAAGAGTTCAGACCCTGCTCTGAGTGAGGAAGCTTGTGAACAAGGCAGAGAGCATTTGTGCCAAAATGCGGACTTAGATGAAGAGAAAAAAAAAATCAAAGTAGGAAAAATGTGTGTCAAAAACCTTGTAGAGGACTTCCCTGGTGGCTCAGTGGATGAGAATCCAGCTGCCAATACAGGGGACACAGGTTTTATCCCTGGTCTGGGAAGATCCCACATGCCACTGAGCAACTAAGTCCCCTGTGCCACAACTACTGAGCCCGAGCTCTAGAGCCCACGCTCCACAACAAGAAAACCACTTCAGTGAAAAGCCTGTGCACTGCAAGAACTAGGCAAAGCCCTTTCACAGCAACAAAGACCCAGCGCAGCCATAGATAAATTAACGACTGTTAAAACAAAACCTTAGAGATGGAGTCTAAGAAAAGACAGAGGCCAGGACTCGGGGTGGACAGGGCAGGACTATTATATTTTAAAGTGCATTTTGAAATAATAAGTGACAATTAGGTTCCAGAGGAGATGTTATCCTAGATTAAGGAGTTAAGGGCACGTGTGGGCAAGGTGAGAGTAACAGCAACCAAGCACTAAGACTCGATTGGTGTTTGGGAAGGACTGTATAAAGGGCCCTGAAGGTAAAGCAGATGCATTGAAATTCTATAAAATGGGATGTTGGTTGTGGCAGCAGGTTCTCATGGGGGTAGAAACAGGACAAAAACCATGAGCAGCTCCAGGTAGGGTGGGCCTGAGAGGGAAGAGCATCAGGATGGGCCAGCGGGCTACTGAGGACATGCTGAGGAAGAGCCATCCTGGGGTCCAAGTGGGAACTGAGGAATAAAGCGGGTGAGAGGCCGCTGGGGGACCACCCATCATGGTGAAGTGGGAAGCAGAGGGTCCCATTTGGTAGCACAATGACTCACTCCTGGGCTCAGAGAAGATGCTGCGCTTGTCAGGCCAGATGAGTGAGGCTGTCTTCTGTTTTTAGAAACTTCTGCAAGACATTCCACAATACTTCCCTTGATAACTCACTTTAGCCTTTAATATGTCTCCAAGTCAGGAGATTCTTCCTCCCGTTCCAAAGGCAATTCTTCACTTGATAAGCACATGCTTCCCCCTCGCATTCTTTCCAGAGCTGGGATGAAGAGTTAAGAGGTGTGGTCATTATTTCCTGTTGTGAATCCTTCTCACTCTACTCCCAACACATTCTCTGATTTTCCTCTCCAGGAAAAATGATTTTTTAAAAAAGTTTACTCATAGGTTCTTTTAACTGTCTCTGTGACTCTCCTTTTGTCTCTTTCCTAAGTGCTTCTTTGTCTTGGGGCACAAACTGGGCAATCAGGGAGGCAGGAAGTGTAGCGGGCTGAGTGGAAGCTGTGGAGTCAGACAGACTAGATTTGAATAGCCACTCCCCTAACTAGTTGTACTCTCCTAAACTGCATTATCTCTGTGAGCCTCAATGTTCTCATCTGTAAAATGGAGCAATGCTACTTAAGGCTACTTGGATAGCTGTGCCAGTTAAAACTAATATATATGAAATTCTTTTTTTTTTAACATGAAATTCTTGAAAGCATTCAACAAATGATGGCTCCTATTGTTAGTATGAGTTGGAGCAATGCTGATTATATTGGGCTTACTACTTTCGTAAGCACTTCAATACACCCTGACAGTCACACATGCTTAAAAAACTATACCACTGCAGAGTCCAGATGGCAATTCTTGCTATATCTGATGGCCACATAAAACACAAACTAGTCTCTTTCAGATAGAGCAAAACTATGTACAATACTGGGAACTGTGTTAAGAGAATCATATCCTTTTTATTTGATCTCCATGAAGTGGAACTGCATAACATATCAAGTAGCTATTTCATTTGCAAAGGGACTTGAATAATAACATCTTTAAAACTTTCATATTAACTAAACAAAATCATTGGAATTTTTTTGATTGGAAGAGACTAATAAAACTCCCACTGCAGATAAACTTACTCCAATCAGTTCTTTTATATCATTTTTCTTTCATAACCTATAAGTGCTACTGGGTTAATAATGTTTTAACCTAGTGTATACCAGTGAGCTTAATTAAATTGTGTGGCAAAGTGTTGAAGGAAAATACATTAAAATGCTAATAATGCTTTTTGGGGGAAGGGGACAATATGACTTACTTTTCTACAATAAACCTTTACTTGTATAAGGAAAAGTTGTTTAAAAAACAGTACATACAACTTTATAAGGACATATTATAATTATTTTAAAACACATGTATGTATACATATATACCAGAGAAGGCAATGGCACCCCACTCCAGTACTCTTGCCTGGAAAATCCCATGGACAGAGGAGCCTGGTAGCTGCAGTCCATGGGGTTGCTAAGAGTCAGATGTGACTGAGCGACTTCACTTTCATGCATTGGAGAAGGAAATGACAACCCACTCCAATGTTCTTGGAGGAGAATCCCAGGGACAGGGGAGCCTGGTAGGCTGCTTTCTATGGGGTCGCACAGAGTTGGACACGACTTAAGTGACTTAGCAGCAGCAGCATACATATATACATAATTATTTTAAAATACAAAGTAAACCTGCTGGAATGCACCAGAATAGCAATATTATGTTTTTGAGTGATGGGAATATGAGTAATTGGTTTTTTCATACTTTAACTTTTCTGAACTTTACAAATTATTTATGATTTTGAAATAAACTATGATATCATACTATATGATATATTATTAAATTATATAATGACATGCATTGTTATTTTATTGAAAATATTTTGTCAAGATAAATGAAGAAAAAATTGCCGTGTTTTTGATGACTCATACCCTATGACCAATAGATATTTACCATTCCTCTTAGAGAATCTCCAAATCTCAGAGCTTTAAGGGCTTTACTGAGTCATTTAACATGACTATTACCTGATGTGGGCTCTGTCTTTGTAATAATAAGAATGTTAATAATAATAGCTGGCATTGATGTGCCACACCTCTGTAGTAAGCATTTTAAATGCACTGTTTCACTGGACCTTCAAAATAATGCTATGAGGTAAGGCACTTGTGGTGGGTGGAATAATTCCTAAAGATATCCATGTTCTAATCCCTGGACCCTGTGAATATGAATATGTTAGGTTACATGGCACAAGGCAATTGAGGTTGCAGCTGGAATTTAAACTGGCAGTCAGTCAGCTGACCTTGAAGGGGAAGATTATCCTGGGTTATTGGAGTCAATCCAAAGAAATCACAAGAACCCTTTTAAGTGGAAGAAGGAGAGAGAAGAGAGATTGTCAGAGGGATTCGCTGTGAGAAAGACTTGACTGGCCATTGCCACCAGGGAAGCCCAGTTGGCTGACGGTAAAGAATCTGCCTGCAGTGCAGGAGATTGGGTTCTGTCCCTGGGCCAGGAAGATCATCTGGAGAAGGAAGTGGCTACCCACCCCAATATTCTCACCTGGAGAATTTGAAGAATTGTTGCCTGCACTTGTGGGTGGCCCTAGTTGGTGGAACTGACGTTCTTCTCAAATCAGTTTACCCAGTCACTTTCCCCATTGATTTATCATTCAAAATAACCTAATTCCTCCTATATGAGAAGCAATTTAAAAATATTTGAGGCCAATAATCACTTTTCCCTGTCTTCTCTTCTTTTGGTGAAATAATCCCCTATTCAGACATGGTTTCAGAGTCCAGTATTTTTCTGACCTCTCCCTTCTGGAAAGCATCCAGGCTATCAACACCCATTTGAGGACCTGGCCAGTTCCTACCTTACTCTGAATTTTTGTACTTTGATTTTCTTCCATGAGGTTATCATGCTGACCATAACCCTTCTGAACTTCATTATATACTGTATCTTGTGCTCTTTGATGGAAATATTTCTAGAGAGGAATCAATAAATAAGTACTGATAACTTTTGGATTATCTGGCCTACAGACTTGAAAACATAGCTGGCTTTCAAGTTCCTTTCTGGTATTATCACAAACTGATTCTACTCTTTGTTGACATGAATCATACCTTTTTTTTTGTTTTGTTTTAGTCTGGAAAGGGCTAAAGGGAAAGGCCTGTTAAGCTACAGCAAGGAAATGTTCTGATGAACAAGCAACTTTGTAAGGAGTCTTGAGATATCGTAGGCTGCTTGTGTGTACCAGTCTGAGAAGTTGTGCTGTCTGTTGCAACATGGACTGGGGAGCCAGGGGGAAAATGGAAATGTTAAGAGTCCACATAGTTTCATCATATCATTTAGAATATTCTGAATCTTCACAGCAGAGACCTGCACACAAAGATTAATCACAGCCTCCTAAAATCTCTGACCATCCACAGCTTTAAATGATCTGTGTTGCTGTTCCCTCATTTCTGCAAATAATCAAGGGCTGACTGTAAACAAACAAGGCAGCCAAAAAAACCCTGGTCTGAGCAGTTGCGTAATGATGAAGGCCTGGTGGAACAAACATGAACCCATATTTCATTCATTTTACTCGCTGTGTCTCTGTTGAGGTGGGGTTAGGAGGGTGGGGGATAAAACATTTTTGTGGGCTAGTATAGAAACATTCAACTAATTAAATAAGTGGGTCTGTCAGACTTGACTTGAAGACTTGAAAGTACTTGAACGCAAAGCATAAGGTTTGCATTTCCTTTATAAATACCTACAGGAGTCAGAATAAAAACAGAAAATGCCATAATCAGCTTCATCTAAGACTTTTCTGAATCCTACATGTTTGAAAAAAAAAATCATTTGATATATTGAGGGAAACAGGTGCAGACAGTCTGGCCCTCTGAATACCTAAGGCAGGTTTTCTTGGGCTCCTGAGTATTAGATAAGGAGATGCAAACCCAATTCAGGCACAGAATATACACATTTTATTCCTGATGCATCTGCTGCTGTTGTACATTGATGCTTCAGAAAAGTCAAACATCTGGGCTGTAACACTGGGCTCCCTCACAGGGCTCCTGGAAAGAATAGCTTAGGCCAGTTTCATTTTTCTAGATGAAAAAGAATATCTTAAGTAAATGGAGATAAGCTTATGTTTGTGACTGCAGACAATGCTCTAAGTATTCAAGAGAGGAGGCCTCTTTCCTTCCAGAATTGCATGACTTGAGCTTTGCTGGCTTCTATTCTGCCTCCCACTGAACATCTCTGTGCTCATCTAAAGTGGGGGAAGAGATGCTCAGTGGGAGCGGCAAGAGCGAGCATCAGCGAAGGAAGGGGAATCACACCTGCAGCGTCTGTCCGCCCTGGGTCATCTACCTACCCTGCAGCCGTGCGCTCCATGGCCCTAGCTGGTAAGCCCAAAGTTCCCATGGAGACCATGGCCCCTGTCCCCTAAACCCCTCCCCTTTTCACTCCCTTCTCGTTCCTCCTGTTACCATTCCTCAGCAGTTGGTGATCGCTATCTTGATCTTGCTGGTAACCTGAACTTCGCATCTGGACTTACATCTATGGCCTTCAGATCCCAAACCTCTGCCTCTTAGACACCCATGGAGCCAATAAAGGGACTTTTTTCTATAGCTCCAATCTGTAGAATCCAATCCTGGTTAATTGAAACCATCCTTCCATCCTCTGGGGCTTCCCTGGTAGCTCAGATGGTAAAGAATCCGTCTGCAATGCAGGAGACCCGAGTTTGATCCCTGGCTCCAATCCCTGGGTCAGGAAGATCCCCTAGAGAAAGCAATGGATACCTAGTCCAGTGTTCTTGCCTGAAGAATTCCACGAGCAGAGGAGCCTGGCAGACTACAGTCCATGTGCTTGCAAAGAATCAGACACAACTGAGCGACTAACACTTTTGCTTTT
Source organism: Aepyceros melampus (assembly GCA_006408695.1). Lineage (NCBI taxonomy): Eukaryota > Metazoa > Chordata > Mammalia > Artiodactyla > Bovidae > Aepyceros > Aepyceros melampus. The sequence continues at coordinate 37,187 of SJXQ01005524.1, read as the reverse complement.
TTTCCTATCCCCCAAGAGAAGATTTGGACAGATTCAGTATATCACAGCTGGAGTCTCCTCCAACTTTTAGGTGTCTTCCAACTTTTCAGTTCAAGGGCCATATAAATGAGGCAAAGACTCTATAATTGCATCCCACTTGCCACTCCATCAGAAAAGCCTTTTATTATCAATGCTTTATTGTCAAGTTTAAGGAAATGCTTTCCTCATGCTTGTCATTCAATAATATTCAACAACAAATATTTACTAAGGACCTACTATGTGTCAGGCACTTATGTATTAACTCATTAAACACTTTTAGCAACCTTGTAAGATTTAGTAGGAAGCAAAGGATTAAAGAGATTAAGTAACTTGCCCAAGGTCACATAGCTAGTAAGTGGCAGAGCCAAGTTCTGATGCCAACTTGGGCTATACCCTGCTGCCTCATTCTATAAATAACTATTAAGGGCTTAGTTATTTGTGAGATGTATTTTCAACCTCTTAAGGACTCAGGCTTCGTTAGAGCTTCTGGGGAACCCCTCATCAGCTACTCCTGGTTCCAAGAAAGTGAACATTCCTGAGCCTGTTCACGACCCCAGGGCTTTTGAGAAAGATGGTCAGCTTCTAGTAGGAATGAAGCATTGTTTTCGGTCCCTTTCAAGGCCCTAACAGGAAATATCTTGCTTCAGCTAAACCCTTGAGGGACATATTCAAGTGGATGGCACTCAGCAGGCTTGGAATAACACATTCTTCAAGTGCTCTGAGTTTCTGACCAACAGTGAAAGAACTCCAAAGCGAGACTTCTCTTCCTGGATACTCACTGACGGTGACATTGGAATTAGGTACTTATTCCAAGTAGGAACCCCCCCATCTGTTCCGTACAAACAAAACGCTTCACAGAGAATTATTCCAGAAACTTCATGGTCTGCTGGTTCTTGAACACCTGGAAGGCACGGCTGGCATCTTTGGCTCATCTGCTAGTACTAACTACTGCCTGTGTGAGGGACTGATGATCCTTCCTCCTCCTCCCCTAATTGGAGCCCTGTTTCCTCCACTCTTTTACCTTTATTGCTAACCTCCTTTCTGTGAGCCCTGGCAAGTGTGTCTTTGTATCTTAATCTACTCTCTCCTTGTTGTTGATAGAGGAGCCTTGTAGGCTACAGTCCATGGGGTTGCAAAGAGTTGGACATGACTGAGCGGCTAACACAACTTCTTGCCAGGGCCAGCTCATGAATATGAGTTCTGTATAGTCACATGGGGCCTCACATGAGAAGGGCCTTGCACTTGGTTTAACTCTGCTGTCACTGACTTGAAATTCTTAATGATTTTTGAACAAGGGACCCACACTTCCACTTCGCATTGGGCCACGCAACCATGTAGTCAGTCCTACTCCTTGCTGTGGACACTGACAGTGGGAGAAGAGTTCTACCACACAACGTAAGCACGGTGGGATAACTGCAGTCCTCCTTCAGAACTCAGTGGCCTTTCCCCCACAGAGACCATTCATAAAGGCGGATCAAGCTGATAATAGCTCTACCTTCATTAGCCTCAATTTCTTCATCTGTAAAATGGAGCAGCAGCACTTGCCCTTGCATGTCACTGTGAGCACTGGGTGGGATCATGTATAAAGTACCCATCAGAATGTTTGACATACAACTGGTATTTGCTAGATGCAATCCATGGAAGGTAACAGGTACAGGAAACAAGAGATTAACTCTGGAGTTAGAAGCTAGTTCAAATCTTATCATCCCCACTGCTTAAACAAGATGTATGATATTGGCCAGGTGACTTAGCTTCTCTCAGCCTCAGTTCCATTATCTGCAAAATGGGAATGTTAGTATTTACCTTGTAGGCAGTTTTGGGATTCAAATATTCTAATGAATTCAAAATATTTATTTTACCACCTGGCATGTAGCAGGAGCTCGAAATATAACAGTTCTTAGTTTGGTTCCCTTTTAACATCATTTCTGTACTCTACACAATTCATTTATAAGTGATGTTGGGATACAACCATTAACAAGTGTCTTATTCAATACAACTTCCTAACACTCTATGACCTATAACATATAGCCTCCCTGTATGTGAAAATCATTTAAAAAAAAAAATGTGAGGCCTGTATTTCCTTCTTTGCTAGACTATGAATTCCTTGAAGGCAGGAACCAAGTGTTATTTACACTTTTATCCTAGAACACCTTCTAACACATATAATCCCAAGAGAATTAAATCTCTCTTTTGTTGTTCATGCCAACAATGAGATAATAAATTTCATAATATTTCTAAGTCAGCAATAATTAGCTGGTTAATGATTAGGAAGTAGTACACGTGCATGCTAAGTCGTTTCAGTAGCGTCTGACTCTTTGCAGCCCTATGCACTAGAGACTGCCAGGCTCCTCTGTCCATGGGATTCTTTAGGCAAGAATACTAGAGTAGGTTGCCATGCCCTTCTCCAGAGGGTCTTTCTGACCCAGGGATCAAACCCGCGTCTCTTACATCTCCTACTCCGGCAGGCAGGTTCTTTACCCCTAGCGCCACCTGGGAAGCCCTAGGAAGTAGGAGCTCCAAATAGCGCCATCTTTGCCATTAAAGGCCTTCTAGTCCTTATCCATCACATCTGGCTCATCACCCAGCATCCTTGGGTCTGGTTCTTGCTTCATTAACAAAGTAATTCCACAGGGAACATAACTTAGTTTTGTGTAACCAACCACCTTCCCTGGCAACAACCTGTGTCCAGAGGCACTGGGGAAAGAATTTCCTGAAATCCCAATGAGGTGAGGTGAAGTCGCTCAGTCGTGTCCGACTCTGCGGCCCCATGGACTGTAGCCCACCAGGCTCCTCAGTCCATGGAATTTTCCAGGCAAGAGTACTGGAATGGGTTGCCATTTCCTTCTCCAGACGATCTTCCCAACCCAGGGATCAAACCCGGGTCTCCTGCACTGCAGGCAGATGCTTTAACCTCTGAGCCACCAGGGAAGACCAATAGTTGAGTCATAATTTGATACCTCTTAGGACTCAAAGAGGGCTCAGAACTGTGACTTTAACCATTGGAGGGTAATGGGTCTCTTCAAGAACCTTCTGATAGTTAATGGACATTCTCTCCAGAAAAAATATATTCAATATCTTACATACAGTTTCAAGGTGCCTGCAGAATTCCTGCAGCCCTTGTACCTAGGTTAGTAATTCTTGTTAAAATAGCCCAGAAAACTGAAGAGCAATGCAAAAGATTCAGTTTTTCTGATAAACTCTAGCCCTGACAAGTCACATTCCCTTGTTCAAAACAGAACAGAACAAAACAGTTACAACTCCCTAGATTTAACCTCAGGGTTATCCCTGAGGGCCTAGTCCTAGGTATTAACAGTAAGGGCATCCAGCCAAGCAGTGACTACTCTTTGGAAAACCTAAGTTTAGCTGAATAAAACGAAGCCGTGTTTGATAATATCGTTTACATTTCCAAATCCCGGGTATCAAGCTTTCTTCCTATCCCTTGTGGCCCTCCCTAAATTTAGCCGCTGGTGTAATGGGGTAACCATGGCAACAACCACCTGCCTATTTAAAACCAGCTCCAAAGCTAAATAAGGAAGCCTGGAAAAAATGGCTGCTCGTCTGCCTCTCCGTGGACAAATTGGGCATTCCTGGGCATTTTCAATAGGGGTAACCAGGCAGGGTAGAAGCAGCATGGACTCAAGTTTTTAACAGGAAGTGTTCTGAGACCTTGTGAAACAGGGTCTACCTTGAAGCCACTATGTCTGCATTTATTAGAGGCACATAAATCTCCACGATTGTCTTCCTAGATGATCGCACTACCCTTGATCTCAACCAGGTGAAGGGTGAGGTGCACAGCTCACTGCAAAGGAAAGTTTTGCTGATAGAAACTGGGAAGTGGGGAGGAAAAACGTTCATTCAGATCAGTGAGTGTTCATACTCTGCACTGAAATGCACAGCTACAACTTTTTCCTGACAGAGGTATCTTTCTAACTATACCTGATCATGTGGATAACTGATGATTGCTCTTTTTATGTCATATGTTCACCTGTCTATTGAGTTTTGGATAATGGAGAAATTCTTCCCGCCTTCTGCTTCCTTGCTATCTACAGAGGCTTTCCTTCTTTCCATGAAAGGAGACCACCCAACAGACCAGACCGAAGAGCTTGCTTTTCCCCAGGCAGGCTGTTTTCCACTGCTCATATGGATCTTTTTGTACATTTGGTTCCTTCTCCCTGGGTTGCCCTTCTTTTTCCTGTCAACCTGAAAAGCGGTACTTAACTTGTTTTGTGTCTTGGCCCAGGCATCTCTCTAGTTGGAAGACCCTCCACATCAGATTCCATGCCCCTGCTTTGTGGATTCATATCGCCTGAAACAAATCACTATGCACCTCTGCATTCTAGTCCTCCTCCATCCCTGGACTGTGAGCCTCCTACACGTGTCTATCCAAAACACCTGCACAACCGTGCCTGGTGCTGTGTTCAAAAGATATATTCACTGAATGAATGAATGAATGAACAGAACCCCCATGGACTTCACAAACATTTGGCATCTTAAGAAACATGTGTGCATGAGTATGCAAAATGGTATCTGTGTAAAACGGGGACCTTAACAGTCTGGGATGGCTGGAAGAGAGGGAGTATTTTTTAAAAAGTGATTTTTTGTGCGTGTGTATATATTAGAGGGAAAAATATCAAAAGAAAAGCATCAATTGATTTGTAAGTTTGTGACTATTATAGGAATAGGAGTTGAAAATATACATATTAATAGTATTTTGTGAGTTGACTTGGTGTGTTTGAGGAGAAAATACGTTCTAATAAAGTTAGCTCAGCTACTATTAGATCCCACAGATCACTCTTCCTGAAGTCGAAGTGGCTTCATTACGTCCAGTTTCTGATCCCTAAAAAGATTTCCGTAATCTTGGTTAAACTCCCAGGCATGGGGTCAGGGGAAAGAGAGGAATGACAATGATGGAGCTCTGAGGAAGTGTATGGCTTTAAGTGAAGGTGTGTGGGTAACACTGGACTTCTGCTTGGTGGGCTAAATAAAGTTCCTTAGACTCAATCTGAGCCCAAATCAATACCCACTCCTCCCCACCTGCTTGAGGGTCCAACCATAAGAAAATAGAGTACTTTGTCGCTCAGTCGTGTCCGACTCTTTGCGACCCCATGGACTGTAGCCTACCAGGCTCCTCCCTCCATGGGATTCTCCAGGCAAGAGTACTGGAGTGGGTTGCCATTTCCTTCTCCAGGGGATCTTCCTGACCCAGGGATCGAACCCAGGTCTTCTGCATTGCGGGCAGATGCTTTAACCTCTGAGCCACCAGGGAAGCAAGAAAAAAAAAAAAGGAGGCAAATTAACCACCAAGAAGAGAAAAAGGGAGGAAGGTAATTAAACCATCCCATGGGGTAGTTCTATGGATCCGCCTGCAGAATGGTATGACTCTGCAAATGATGTGGTTTCCTTTTTTCTATTGCATTTTTGGACCAAGCTTTCGGCCTTCACAAGGTGCGCGGGCTGAGGCTGGGCTCCCCGCCTCATCAGGTCGCTCTCTGCTGCCCTCTGCCGGCAGGAGAGGGGGAAGTGCCGCCATCTCGGCCCCTCAGCCAAGGCCAGAGCTGCCACCCGCTCCCCTTTGTGAGGAAGGGAAGCCGAGGCCTCTACTCTCTGTCTGCTCCTTCCCCAGGGAATCGAGGGGCTCAGGATGGGGGCGCTGTAGGTTTTGAGAAAGCGACCGTACCCCAGGAGGGGGAATCCAAGTTAGCCAAGCTCAGACCCCTACTCCCCAGGACAGGCACACCGCACCCTCACTCCTGGCCCCAGCCCTCCCACTGCACCGTCACCCCCTGGCAGGGGACGGGCTGCCAGACCATGGTGGGTTTCTGATATTGTTTTCTTCTTGGAAATGGAAGCCCTCCTTCCGGCAACGTGGCAGGAAAGCCCTGGGCCGTGGAGCTGAGAACATTTTGGAGAGCGCAGGTGGAGGCCTGGGACCCGCGGCCGCGTGGGTGGGGCAGGCAGGCAGTGCAGTCCCGGCTACCCCCGCAGGGCCCTCTTACCTGCTGTTGAATTTTTCAGGGTGTTTCTCTCTCATCACGTGGAACCTGTGTGCAATGGAAGCATCCTGAAAGGGAAAGGGACAGAAAGCAGATTCCTGGTTAGTGGTCCTGACCCTGTGCGATGTGAAAGGAAGGGAAGGGACACACACTTTCACTGAACTTTCCAGATGTCAGGGGGAGACCAGGGAGGCCCCCTGCAGAGGCTGGACACCAGGTCCAAGGTTAGGGGCGAGGGCCCTCATGCTGTTAGAGCTGATGCCAGACAAGGACTCCTAATGCTCAGGCTCTACCCTTTCTAGCTCAGGGTGAGTTAAGGGGATGCTGCTGCCCTTTGGGGGAGAGGCTTGCCCTGTGGGGAGAGGGAGTGTGTCTGAGTCTGTGAGCAGTGAGAAAGCAGAAGCCCACATGGGGCTGAATGTGTTTGGAAATGCCTCACCCTATTCACTCTTTAAAGAAATACTTTGTATTCTGGAATATTTTAAGACTCATAAGTAGTTGCAAAAATAGTACAGAGAGTGCCTGTGGCCCTTTCACCCAGCTCCCCCCAATGATAACATCTTATGTAACTATAGTACATGGTCGAAACCAGAAAACTGATGTTGGTAGAGGCTGTTATATATTAACTCTTAGTCATCCATATCAGTAGACAGAATTGGTAGCATTGGATAACAGGCTTAGCAGATGATATATTTAATATATTGGATAACAGGCTTAGCAGATAATTAAAAATATATTTAAACTTCTGGCTTTTGCCTCTTGATCACTCCAAGGAAACGGCTCTCCCCAGGTCAGAAAGAGTCTCATTACCACATTCTATGGATACTTTGCTATCCTACTATTAGCACATTCCTTTGCTCTACTTTGGTCACCTGCTCCTCAGTTAGGATGGCTCTCACCTCACCATGCTTCCGGGCTCTCCATGCTCACAGCAGAACCTCTCAGCCTTTAATCCATTCTGCAGCCTACATTCCCTGCCATGGGCTATATCCAGGTGTCTTAGCTGTTACTAGCATGTAGCTGCTGCTGTCTCTACAATGTATCGCTGGAGAACAAACCCTGAACTTCAGACATAAAACTGGACTCATCTTTCCTCCTCCGATTTGGTCCTCTGCTCTTGTTACTGGTCTCCTTTTCCAGCAGAAGAATGTGTAAAAGCCCCTTCACCGCTCAGGCCTCCTGCCAGCATGTCAGCTGCAGGTGGTGGGTTTTAGAAATAAACAGGCTAATTGA
>SJXQ01005524.1:0-29728 GCA_006408695.1 Aepyceros melampus | reverse complement strand
CTAATTGAGCTGGGGGCGGGAGGAGTTGGGGTGGGGGTGGGGTGGTGACAGAACAAGGAAGCTGATTCAGATTTGTGCAGGGAAGAGATACAGAAACTCATTTACTGGAATGTGCAACTAAAAGAAATCTCGAATTCCATACAGTGAGTTTTTAGCTATATCAATTTCATTTCTTGATATGGAATTTCTACAAATTTTCTGGAAAAAAATGTTAAACATCAGGAAGTATAGTTCAATGAAGCAACTTTTTTTTTTTTTTTTTTGAGCATGTGCTGTGAGTGGTGAGTAAAGAATACGGGCTAAGGGTGGGGATAGAAAATCCAGAAGCAAGATAGGGGCCAAAGGGGAGCTTTCGTAATATTTTTACTTGGCAGAAGAGTAAACCCAGTGAGCAGCCCCCTGTTGAAAGGCAGACAGGGCAAGTCAAGGATATGGGTTTATTTTATGGTTGGCTAACACTCTTTGCTGAAACAATGTCTTGGGAATTTAACATTTAAACTCCAGTTACTGATTCATTATTTATTTAAGATACATCAGGAGTTGAAACTGAAGCACACCTGTGGACAATGGGAGGAGAGGGGCAACATCAGAGGAGGGTGGTGGGGGGTTGGTCTCTGTCCTCTTGGTGGATCCAGCCTGCACAGCTTCTCCAGGCAGGAGCGTTTCCTGCCCTCAGAGTGCACCCACCTCCCTCCTAAGCAAGTTTTGTGAGCTTGCTGAATAAGATTCATGTGACATCTGTCAAACGCTTCTCTAGAATTCAAGAAACATTCCATCTACTTGTGTTCCTTTGAAGCACTGATTTTCTTCTGTCAGGGGGAAAAAAACCCAGAAGAAGAAAAAGAAAGAAAAGAAAAAAGCAATCAAATGTTGCTTGGCACGATTTGTACTTCACTCTCCTCCCCCCCTGCTCCCCCCCCAATGCTGCTGTGACTGGCTCCTGGCTTTTTAATTCCCCAAGATATGTGCATAGGTCCCTGCCCTCTGTGTCATTCCCATTATCCTTGCCTTTTTTTTTTTTTTATAACTAGGTTTTGTAAAGGTTCTTTTTACAAAGACCAGGCTTTACAGTATTACTAGTTAAGCATGTGGTTCTGAATTTGACAGTGTAACCCCGTGATAAATACACAAAGTGGTAAGAGGGAGTTGAGCAGGTCCACTGTTGTTCAGGTTTGGAAAGGCAATGCTGGTAAAGACTAACCGTGTTTCTCTACCTGAGGATTAAGAAGAGAGGCAAGATTCATCTCCACCCTCTGCCGGGCTTCTCTGTGCCAGGCATTAAGCTGGCTGTACTTACATTCAGAGGTGAGTTCATTTAAATTTTAGAAACCAGTGCTATAGTGGTTCCAAACCTTTCCTGTAATACTTGCAGCAAAATGAGTCTTCTATTTGGAAGGCTGGGGTGGAGGTGGGAATTGCCCATTCATGGACAGGCTGCACACTCATTTCTGATGGCCTCATTCTCTGGGGTCCTTTCTATGAAGTGTGGGGTAAAAAGTAGATAAAAAGTAGTGTGGACATAATGTCTACTCGTTCCTGAACTAAAACTCCCAAGTGCAGAGTTGGACAAAAGAATTTTGTGCCCCTTCCACATTTAAGTGGTAATCATTTGGACTCTGAGCTATTTGGATGTCTAGGCCAGTCCTGTCCAATAGAAATAAAAGAATTTTTGTAACCACATTAAAAAAGTGAAAAGGAACAAATGGAGTTAATTTTAATAATATATTTCAATGAATATCATTGCTACAATATTAGTTAATATAAAAATTGAGATATTGAAAATTCTTTCATGCTACATTTTTGAAATTTGGTGTGCATTTTACATCTCTCATCTTAGAGTAGCCCCATGTCAAGTATACAATAGCCACATGTGGCTGATGGCTACCATATTGGACAATGTAGGTCTAAGTCACTTTGGCAACTTGTGGAGATCAAAAAAACAGAAAGGAGACAATAAGACATATTATTTGGTATTTGGATTGTTCTGAAGAATTATGGCTGATTGGGGAAGGACAAAGAGTGTAGACCCCTTGTCCAAGACACCCTCAGTCCCATTGTTCCTGTAACTTCTTGATTCTCATAGGTGACAGATAAGAAACTGTGGCTGAAAGAACTGAAAAGTTTGCAGGGAAATGATAACTTTCTGATAAATTCCTTAATGGGTTTGCCATTGCGGAAACTTAGCTGGTGAAGTCTAGTAAGTACAGAATATGAGGTGAAAAATGGTGCGTGAGTTAGTGTGATGGGCGGTGGCCCGTCCTTGGCCCCTGGGTTCCCCTCGCATCAGAAATAGATTTCATTGACTCAAGGGGTTAGCTGTTCACCCATCCTGTTAAGGCTCAGTGAAAGCAGAGCCTTTTCGGTGTTCAGAATTACACATACCCCAGGAATGATTTTTCAGTTCCAAACTTCCTGTCATTGATACCTGGCCATCCTGATATGTCTGCAAATCCAAAAATAAAGAGCAGGGATGAAGAGGCCAGAGAAGTCAGAGGAAGCAGTGTTCTGAATGCCTGGGTTGAAAAATCTCCTGCCAATGGGTATTATCAGATGGAGGGAGTGAGAAGGTCAAGGATCTTAGCTCTTCACTGGCGGGGAGCTGGGGAGTCTATGGTGGATGGGAATGTAGAGGCAATGAGGCCCACATCCCTCTCTACATAGGCCAGGAGACTTTGCCTTTGCTACCCCTCCATCTATGAGTGGGCTCTGTTGGCACCAACGGGAGTGTGTGAACTCATCAGAGTGACTTCCCTACCACCCAGGGACAGCTCAGCAGGGGTCATTGTCACCACCTTATAAATGCAGAGCAGTGGACATTTGATATCAGTAAGATATTCCAGGTCCTTCAAAAGAGGCGAAGACTTTACAGTACTCCCTTTGCCAAAGGAGTCAGACTCTAATCGTCTTAAGGAAGTAAAGCCAGGGGGTTGGTTTACATACTGTTTCTCCTCTTACAGAGTTTGGGAAGTCAAATAGGGAGCAAGAGCTTCTGCAAATGTCAGCCCCAGATTCTCTTAGGGTTACATGTTGGCTACTTGTTTTCTCAAGAATTTCCCTTTCCAGCTTTAAAGAGTGAGCACACAAACCCTGCAAGTATTTTATTGAGAGAAGGCTAAGGTTACACCAGTGAGAGAAAAACAAGCCTGCTTCTTCACTGATTTGCAATAAAATATTAAACATGGACAAGCTAAAGGTATATGAAAAAAAACCACAAGGAAGATTTTGTGAAGTTCTTCTTCACTTGAAAGATGAGCGGATTGGATTACTGTAGGTCAGCCCGGGGTAGATAAGTATCTTGTCTGCTGAGGGAAATGGAGAATCTATTCCTATGCTTTTCCTTGGGGGGCAGTTAGTTTGTATTTGTCCTTTTTTCCCTCCCTCCTGCCCATCCCCCACTCACTTCCTTCTTATTTGTAAGAATATATTAAAAGCACGCTCAGTCTTGGCTCGTGGGATTGGGGCTTGGTCATCTAGCTGAGGGAAGGTTGTCTCTTCCTTTTTGGCGTGATTGTCCATTTGGCCAGCAGTACTAAGTGAATGTCATTTTTTTGCATGTGGCGCTTTGTAGAGATGGACAGGGAGGCCTTGGGAATACTGTTGTTCCTGGCAGCCAGAGCTGGGCGTGGGAAGAGAAGACAGGGTTGTGGACTCTGAAGGCAGCCAAGGACGTAACCTGCCCTCCAGAAGCTCCCAGGCAGATCACCCAGTCCTGCGGATTGGCTTTCACTTCTGGCCCATGGCTTACAGGTGCTGGTTTCCCCTCCTTTCTGTCTTTCCTCTCCTTTATCTACTTCAGATCTGGTTTCTGTTCCTGTGAAGAACCACTTCCTCTGACCATCCTTCTCGGTTCTAATGGGTTGTCTCCACTCACTGAGGACTTGATCAGGACCATCTGCATTAAAATGATCTCAGGGGCTTATTAAAGGTGCACATTTCCAGACTTGCCCAGATCAACTGAATCAGACTATGAATCAGGATCTGTCATGTGGGTGGAATCTGCATTTCTGACCAAGGGTACGGGTAGGGTATGGGTGAGCCATCGCGCTGTGAATTGTGAGGATGCCCCTCTAACGCTGCTGCATTTGGCACATGGAGATGATGGCCTGTGCAGGGTCTGCATGGCTCAGGGTCCACAGCAAGGTGGGCTATGGACACTGGGGATTTCTGGCTTGGGCAGGTCACTGTCTAAGCTATAGTTCCTTCTTGCAAAATGCAAAAGGGGAAAGGCTATACCCTCCAAAAGGGACACTGTGCCTGCTGTGCATTAGGTACTCAATGCATGTCAGCAAGTTATTCTCTGGTTACTACAGGAAAAGCGACATGTGTTTCAGTCATACTGCGATGGAGGGAAGCTGCATGCTCCAGAATCCCCCGGCCTCCAGCACCAGACTTGTCAGCCAAGTCCCATTTGCAGGAGCTGAAGGCTGCACGTTCCCCTCGTATGAAGTGGAGCCTGAGCAGGTGGCTCCAAAGGAGGAGCTTTTGAGTCAAAAAGAGGATGGAGGGGTCTCCTCTGCCTACGACACAGGAGGATGAGCTGGTAGGTCCTAGGCAAAGGTATCTGCCCCCACTCAGGAGGGTGCAGGGGAGCTGAGGAGATCATCCAGATCAGGGCAGCTGAGACTCCAAGTACATTTCTCACCGCACCTCTATCCTTTCGGAGCCCATTCATGGGTCGAGCAATGCCTCTCTCTTTTGTTTTAGTTAACAGAAAGAGTTGGGGACTGAGAGTCAGAGAATGAAAGCAAATCCCTTAACCTGATCCTCTATTTCCTCACTCACCAAATGGAGGGAATACTGCCCTCCAGTGTAATCATAAGAACCAAGAAAATATCTGTAAATATGGTAAGTTTTAAATCCCATAAATATAAGGGATTATTATTCTTCCTTTTTGCTTCCATGGCTCTCCTTTTAGTTTTCTTATTAAGAAAACAAAAAACCCTTTCCTTAACCCTGTTCTTCCCTCAAACTACCATCATTTCTCCTTTTCTTTCCTTTTTTAAAAACCACCAACATTTGCAAAAGAGGCAGAGGTGATGATTGAGAGGGTCACAGACTTGGTCTGGAGAGATTCATGTGCGTATGAAACTGGGCAGCAAAGTTCCCAAGAAGCAGAGAGAAGGGCCTGGTTTCAGAGTGAGGCACAGTGTGTGTGCCCCAGTTCCAACACTTCCACGTTCTGTGTCCCTAAGTCTCCTCTGTAACATGCAGATGGTGGGGATGATAATACTTGCAGGATTGCTGTGAGGACTAGAATAAAGTCTAGCACAGTGGGGAACAATAATAAGCTCAATAAATGCTAATGTCTATGTTTCACCTTCCTCCCAACCCCCAGATATATTTATGGAAAAGACGTGACACCTTTTCCCCTCAGCCATGTCTCCAGCAATTTGGGAAGCAATGTCCAACCTATGCACTTTGGACCAGAAGCTGAGTTCAGCAAAACAAACTAACTTAGCTGTGCTACATGTGATGGGAGCTGGGGGAGAAAGAGGAATGTGCTGCCGTCCTTATAGTGTGTGTATGTTTGTATGCACGTGTGTATGTACATGTATATGTATGTGTTTATGCGTACATGTGTGCGTTGCAAGGGGGCTAAGTCAGGCACATGGAAACAAACCCTTTAGTCTAAGGCAGAGATGACCACAGAGGAGCTTAGGGGGAACACAGAGCTCAGCCTAAGGGGTCAGCGAGGAGGAGATGCCCCAGAGGCTGAGGTGCGCTTGGAGTATGGGGAGTAGGGTTGGGAAGAGGAGAAAAGACAGGAGAGAGAGAATTCTGAGAACTAATCCAGGGAGCCAGCTTGAGACCACAACGTCTTCCCTGGAGCATCAGCATTTCCATCTCCGGAAGCTCACCTGAAAATCTCCTCCTGACCTCAACCTTGGTTATTTTCTGGTGTTGCCTTTCCTTAACTATTTCAAATTATCCAAAGAGTAATAGATCTTTTGAAAAATGTGCTGTTTTTTTCTTGTGTTAGGTAAAATGATAGGGGCAGGAACTTCCCGCATAAACAAGGACAGGACTGGGTGTAGTAAGGATGTCCACATCCAGGCTGGATGCGAGGATGCCTGGACCCAACTTGAGGCAGGGGGAAGCTGGGACAAGTAAAGAGCAAGGACCCAGAGTGGAAGTGGAAGACTAGAAACCTTCCTGCCCACCTGGGCGCTTCTCTTCCATGCAGAAAGCCATTCCTGGCCAACTCACCACACCGATGGAGAAGTAGTTGTTCATGATGTTGTATGGGACCTGGTCACCATTCTCCACCTCCTCTCTGGGGATGACTTCCAGATGCCAGCGGTCCAGCATCACCAAGGGGCTCTGCTCGATGTCCTTCAGGATTTTTGTCAGGCTGCCCCCCTCATAACCTGCGGAGTGCAGCACTGCATTTGCCCCCAGAGCAGAGAGGCTCGGTTGCTGCTCATGCAGCTGTCAGGGTGGGGCACCCCTTGGACACTCCCAGTGTGTCCAGGCCAGAGTCACTCAGGCTCCCTGGGCCACAGAGAAGGAGAGGACAATCTGGAGTAATTAGAAAGAGGCCGGGGCAATCTGGAAGCCAGAATAGCAGGGGGAGGGCCGGCTGCTGGCCAAAGATGGGTAGGCCTGTGTAGCTGAAGCGAGCCCTGGGGAATCAGTGCGCGGGATGGTTGGGAAGCTGCACATGGGAGAACTAAGGATCTGTTCCAGGACTGTGTCATGATGCAGAAGAACAGTGCTGTAGGCAGAATTTTAGGATGGTCCCCACATTTCTTGCCTTTGAGGGATTATATACCCAGCAACCCCCAGGACCTGTGGATAAGATGAGCTAGTCAGTTGTGATTTGGTATATTATATGGCACAGCTGACTTTAAGAAAGCAAAATTATCCTAAGTGGATCTGACCTAATCAGGTGAGTCTTTAGAAAGATTGGGCTCTTCCTTAAGAAATAGGTCCGAAGCTTGAGAGGGATTGGAACTGAGGGAGAGTTTCTTTCACCAGCTTTGAAGATGGAGCGATCCATCACACAAGGACTGAGGAAGGCCTCTAGGATATAAGAGTGAATCCCAGCTGACCACCAGCAAAGAGACAGAGACCTCAGATCTACAAAGAATGGAATTCAGCCAATAACCGGAAAGAGTTTTAGAAGGAAATTCTTCCCTTAGAGTCTTCAGAGAGAGCACAGCCTGTTCAGTGCCCTGATTCTATCTGGTGAGGCCTAGTCACATTGTTCTAGAGGTTTTTTTTTCTTAAAACATTTATTTGGGTGCACTGGGTCTTTATTGCAATACGTGGGATCTTGTTCCCTGACCAGGGATTGATACCAAGCCCTCCACATTGGGAGTGCAGAGTCTTAGCCACTGGACCACCAGGGAAGTCGCTGTTCTGGGACCTCTGACCTACAGGAGCTGATACAAGGATATTTTAAGCCTCTATGTTTATAATCATTAGTTGTTACATAGTTTGTGGTTGTTTAGTGGCTAAGTCATGTCTGATGCTTTGCAATCCCATGGACTGTAGCCCTCCAGGCTCTGCTGTCCATGGGATTTCCCAAGCAAGAATACTGGAGTGGGTTGCCATTTCCTTCTCCAGAGGATCTTCCCCACCCAGGAGTTGAACCCTCCTCTCTGTGTCTCCTGCATTGGCATGCAGATTCTTGACCACTGAGCCACCAGGGAAGCCCTTGTTTGTACATAGTAGCAATGGAAAACCAATGTAGCAATGAACTGTAAGTAAGAAGTTAGTGGGAGGGACAGTCTTTTCTTTCAAATAACACTTCCATGTTCCTGCTTACCTCTGGGACAAGCTTGAAGAGCATTTTCAAATCGTCAGGGGTCCCGTGAGCACCTCAGAAGATGCATCACATAGCAATGAAAGTAACGAGGTAGCTGAGAGCCTTGATGCTAACTGGGAGCACAGAGCTGTGGGAAATCGGTGCCTTGTTCTGCTGCCTAGATGCCCAGAGTCTGAGGCCACAGTCCTCTGTCCCTCTTGAGTAGAGGGTCTTTCCCAAGCCCAGTGTGTGGCTGAAGACCCTGGCAGCTCTTCCCATGCCTGCCAGCTTCCTTCTGGGGCTAACTTCTGCCCCTGCCCTCCAAGCAGGCACACTGACCGCTACGGGCCTGGTCTTAGATCACTCCCAGAGTTGATCAGCCATCTGGAGTCTCATCCCAATCCTGCCTGCCACCCTGATCTGTCCCTCCAAGTGCTGCCCTGAACCTTTCCACTCTCTGGAGCGTGCTCAGCTTCGTGGGGGCTATTGCAGTTTGCAGAGTTCTTAGCTCCTACCCATTGCCCTATGTGCTGGTTACTACTCTGAGGTCTCCCTTAGGGGAATTTCAGAATGAGGGGCCCTGGCCCTGGGATGATCTGAAATGCCCCCTGGTAACTGGCTAATTGGACTTTTCAGTCTACATTCTGAGTCCCAGTTCAGAAGAAGTTCAGTAATTTGGAGAGGGGGAATTTCAGGCAGAAAAATTCCTACGTGAGCGCTGACTGGGATGAATCCTGGAGAGGAGACAAAGGAATTGACTTGTTCTGCAGAAGGAGATGGAGCTTCCCCAGTGGCTCAGTGGTAAAGAATCTGCCTGCAGTGAAGGAGCCCTGGTCAGGGAGAGCCCCTGGAGAAGGGCATGGTACCCCACTCCAGTATTCTTGCCTGGAGAAGCCCATGGATGGAGGAGCCTAGCAGGCTACAGTTTGTAGGGTCGCACAGAGTTGGCCACGAATGAAGCAACTTAGCATACAGCACACACACTGAGGGAGACAGATTCAAAGTTGAGAGTTTCAGGGCTGATAGTAAATCTTGTGAAGGGCAGACACAGGCCCTGGCATCAGGGAAAAGGCATGGATTAGACATGATCCCAGAGGTGAGTATTTTTCCATGGAATGTAATCCTTAAGAGGGGAGCCCAGCCTAGCTCTACAGAGCCTCCCTGCAGACTGGGGTGCTTGTCCCTATGATAGTGCCCCTCTCACACAGACTCACCTCCTCCCCAGCGGAGACAGCGGGCCAGGTCATTTCCTGTTCCAAGAGGCAGGACAGCCACAGGTGGATGCTTTGCAAAGTTGGCCTTATCTACAACCCATGAAGAGGAAGAGAGAACCATATGCCACATGATTACAGAAGGTTTAAGTTGTTCAGTTACCCCTTATCTAATGCTTGAAAGCCTCTATGGCATTCTTTGTCTGAATACTTCTGTTGGGGAACTCACTACTTCCTAAAGCCATCTCTTCCATCTGCAGTAAGCTAACCACTGCAAAGGAGCCTATTGAGCTAAATCTGTCTCCCAGTAACTTACACCTGGTTCATCCTCATTTCATCTTAATTCTTTCCCAGGGGTGACAGTGGTACACCTCAAAAACATTGGTTTGCATAGTTTTAATCTTCAATGATAACAAGCATTTACCCCACTTATCACTTAGACAGATCCTGCAAGATATTATCGTTCATGTGGATGAAGAAATGGAGGTTCATGGAGGGAAAGTCATGCTACAGCCAGCATCCAAACCCAGATTTCTACCCCTCCAAGTCCATACTCTTCCTTTCTTCAGAGCCTAAGCAGCTGCATAAATGGTAAAACAGGTGGGTCTGAGGCATCAGAAACTAAAGACGCCTCACCTCAAGTCATTCAGGTTCAAAAGCTTAAAAATAACATTGTGTCTAACAAGCCAAACCCTGAGATGTTATCTGGCACCTAGGGAACAGTATGCCACTTCCACCACTTCCCAGACTTGCAAACACACAGAGTCCTGATCCTATCTCCCACGATGGTTGTGCTGGAGCATCAGGCCAAACCATTAGAGAAAGCATAGCATGACGTGTATGTTTTCATCTGACTGCCTATCTGCAGCAGCATGTTGACTGAGCTGGGAAAGCTGAAGGAGGCCAGACACCCACTGGGCTCCAGGGGGTATCACTTATATAAAGCTCAGAGCATCTGATGCCAGGCAAGGATGAGGGTGATGTGACTGGGGAGCACGGCTGGGGATTGAGTCGGGGGCAATACAAGAATCATCATCCTGTATGAAATTCATGCCAGGGCTGCCCCAGCAGAACAGGTGACCGCCCCTCACAACCCTGCCCAGGTTGTCACACTCATGCTGGAAATGGCTGAGGCAAGACTCAGGGCTGAGGTTACTGCCAGGAGGGTTGAGATGGAGTAAGTTGGTGGACTTTCCCATTCCCCAGAACAATGCATTTATGCCTCCGGCCTTTGCTGAGACTCTTCCTTTGCCTGGAAGCCCTTGTTTGCTTAAGTCTGCCCCTTCTTCTGTGGTTCCCTTTGCAGCAGATCAACCATCCTCACAGTGCTGAGGCTAGACACCTGGATGTAATTCTAGATTTCCCCTTCTCCCTCACCACACATCCATTCACACATCAGTTTCTACATGCTGTCTCCATAGCTTTCCAAGCACTCTCTCCTCTCCCTCCCTTGGTGATGGCTGAGTTCTGACACATCATGAGTCCTTCCCACTGCTCCTGCTGCAGCGGCCCCTCTCTGTCCTCTTCGCCTCCAGTTTCATCCCCTGGTGTGTTCTCCACAGGGCCACCCCGGCAAGCAATCCTTGAACCACAAGCCTGATCATACTAGCTCACTCTTTTGCCTTCTGCCATGACTCCCATCACCCCTTAGCCTGGCAGCAAAGCCCTTCTCAGCTCTGCCTTACTCTCTAGCCTCTTCCTTCTCACGTCCTGCTTCCCACTCACCATGTCAACATGTGGTTCAGTGCAGAGGCCCTTCCTGGTTGGCCTAGTCTGGACCTCGTGCCTCTCCAGAGTGCTTCTCTAGTGCCAGGGATGATCTCATTCACACTATCTTGTAAATGACTACTTTTTGTTCCCCAGATGTCCTGTGACCTTCCTGGGGGACCTGTATCTCATTTGTTGTAGCATCTCCACACCTTTACTGGAGGCCTAGATGCTGTGTCAGGTGCTCTAGCTCTAACAGCAGGAAAAAGAAAGACATGGCTCTGGCTCTCATCGTACCTGCCATTGAGAGGGAGAGACAGCTGTTAACGAGGTAATTGGCGCATAATTTCAAATGCATACTGGGAAGGAGGGGACTGTGGTCCTGTAATGAGTGATCAGGGAAGGCTTCCCCAAGGAAGGCCGAGGTCTGAAGTAGAAGATGACCAAGCAAAGGCCAGGGGAGCAGAACAGACAGGCCCTGTGGTAGAAGGGACACTAGTGTCTTCAAGGGTCAGAAAGGGATTGAGTGTTTGAGGGGGAGGAAGCGGGTAGGAAATGAGGCTGGAAGGGTGGGAGCTGCTTGGCACCACTTTGGGCCCCTGTTATCTAAGAATCCTGGGAAGCCACTGATGTGCTTCACACACATCAAAACCCCACTGACATTCAGGAAAGACCACTCTGGCTATTGCATGAGAACAGTTCAGAGACAGAGCTGAAATGGGGTGGCAGAGGCACTGAACAAGGGCCTCAGTCTCTTGAATGAATGAATGAATAATGTCCAGTTATTCCTTTTACTCTTGTTTTTTAATCTCTGTTTTTTAACCTGTGAAAAAACAGATCACCTCACATGCTCTTTCTGTTCTGGGCAGCATATATCACCTGTGTCCTCTGCAGATATATTTTATAAAGCTTGTCTACAAACCCTACTTTTCTCCTTCCCGATGGAGAGGGAACCCTACAAGCAGCTCCTAGCACTGCAGCCATCCACCCTCTGCTGATCAGCTTTTTCTTCCCCGGCTCCCAGAAGATGCCTCCCTCCTCCCACAAACAACTCCAGAGCCCTGGGTGACAAGAGAGCGTGGGTGGCTGCCTGGCAGGGCCGTGTCCATGGAAACCAGAGTGCCTGTGGGGGAGCAGATGTGGCGGGTGTGGGGGATGCATGTCCCAACCCAGGTGGTTTGCTTTTGACCCCTGGGGGCCCAGCCTTCTCCACCCTGTCCAGGGTCTATCCTGGCCCATCCTCCACTCCCCTCATCCCAGAGGAAGTACTTGTCTCCCACGGGAAGTCAGCAAATCCTGTGGGCTCCATCTTCCAAAGCTATCCAGACCCTGACTCTTCCACACCATCTCCTCTGTCTCTGTGATTCACGGCCCAGGGCCCCTCCTTGGATCTCTGCAGGAGCCTCCTAACTGGTCTCCCAGCTCTCACCTTTTCAATTTCTGTAATTTGTTGTGCCCCTGCTTTGCTCAAAACAATCTAGCATCTTGGGACCTTCACGGTAGGACAGCTGCATTCCGTATCACGTCTCCTATGTCCTAGTGACTTGGCCCTGCTTCGTCTCTGCTTTATCTCCGGCCCCTCTCGCCTCACAGACTCACCCTGGGCACGCTCTGCAGCCTCCTCACTGGCCTTCTCCTGCTCCTGCCTCAGGCCTTTGTATCTGCTGTTCCTTCTGCCTGAACTACTCTTTCCTTGGGCATCTGCGAAGCTCTCCTCTTTCAGGTATCCGTGCAAATGTCATCTGCTCCTCAGGCCCTTCAAAACCACCCATTTTAGTTTGCAATTCCACTCCCACTGCTGAGCTCCCTTTGCCCATTTTCTGCTGTTCTCTCTCTTTTTTTTTAAATCACCTTCTGTCATACTGTATATTTCACTTAATTCTGTGTTTACTGCCTGTCTCTTCCCTCTAGAAGGAAGCTCCATGAGGGTGAGACAGTGTCCTTTTTGAACTGATGCATCGCCAGGGCTTCCATGGGAGCTGAGCACGTGGGGTACACAGGAGGATCTGGGGACCAAAGAATGAAGACAGCCAAGTAGCCCAGGCTCAATGCTCTGGACCATCTCAGCAATTCCTTTGGCTGCTTTCCTGAGTTTATGTTCTATATCTCAGTGTTTATCTGGGCTCTCCAGGGTTAGATCTTGAATGTATCCCTTGTCCCAGAATCTCAGAGTCATTCTCCATCATTTACTGGTGGTGCTGTGTCCAAGGACCCACAAATCCAGGCAGGCCTCCTGATTCTCAGCCTGGACCCTCCCCACCATCCCCATAACCCTTTTGATCAAGGCATATTGGACATACCCCATCGCAGCTTTTTTTTTGCTTGAACTGATCTGAGCTTTCTAGATGTGCTTTGTGGGCTCTGGGCTCTAGGTGTTCATCTCAAGGTGGCTTGCCCTGCACTATGCATCTATTCTTAGTTCCCTTGCCTTTACCCTGGACCTGCCTGGAGTCCCAGGCCTGCTGCCTTCCCCTCAGTCTCCCCATCTGGCCTGTCCTGCAACTGCCCAAATCCTGCCCATGACAGATATTTTTGAAGCAAAGCCTGAGACTAAGCTGTTAACATCTGTACATGTGGGAATCCTTCCATTGTGTTTGCTTTCTTTTGTCCACCTGAAGAGGTATTTAGTAAAGTACTGGTCCAAGAGTAGAAACAAAGATAAACAAGGCATGGTTCCATTTCTCTTTTTTATTACCTTCCTCTGACTTTAAATATGGGCTTCCCAGGTGGTGCTAGTGGTAAAGAACCCGATTGCCAAAGCAGGTGACGTGGGTTGCATCCCTGGGTCAGCAAGATCCCCTGGAGGAGGGCATGGCAACCCACTCCAATATTCTTGCCTGGAGAATCCCATGGACAGAAGAGCCTGGAGGGCTATAGTCCATGGGGTCGCAAAGAGACACAGCGGATGCAACTTAGCACTCACATGCACAACTTTAAATACACTTATTGTAAATCAACTACCAAGGTCCTTCCAGCCCATTCTTACCAATGCAATCCAAAATCCAGCCAACTGTCCCATCACCTCCGCAGGCCAAAACACGGAAGTCTGGAGTATCGCGGAAAAAGTTAAGTCTGAGAAGTAGAAAGGCCAAAATGGTTTTGTTTACAGGCTGAACTTTGATACTCCTTGAGTCAAAGTCCCCTCACCCCATCCCAACACCCTGCTCCCTTCCCTGGAAGCATATTATGACCTTGACTCCTTTTGGGGTTGAAAGAGTCACTTTCAACCCTAAAGGGTCAACGTTCTGAGACCAGAACGTACTAAGCAATGCCATTGAGTACGAACCCCATGGTGCCATCTTTGTCTAAGGAGGTTCTGACTCAATATTCAACACAGAAAATGGTTTTCTAGAAACTGTGTGTGATTTATGCAGAGGAATCCACAGTTTGCTTATTTGGGCACCAATACAATTAACCCCCAACATCTGCCTCCTTTCTGGCTCTCACCTACTCTGCCCTCACAGCTTCTGAGATGCACCGAACTAGCTGAATCTTCATCCCACCCCAGACCTAAGTGGAGTGAGCACCATCTCCTCTCAGGGGCCTTAACCCTGTAGAGCAGGGCTGTTAATCTGGAGTGCATATCTAAGGGGTCTGTGGGTAGAGGCCAGAGGGCCTTGAACTTGAAAAAAATGTTACATATTATCTTCCCTAAACTCTAACTGAAAATTAGCATTTCCTTCAACAATACCTGTGACTTTGTTAAGCAGCCGAAATGACAGGTATTTCAATGTTTTACTATAGTGGTGGCAGGCATTTTCTATTATCACTTCTGCTCATTACTGTTTTAATTTACAGTAGCTATTAGACCTGCCTCTGGAACTTGCTATGTAATGTCTTAATAAATCATATGTGTTTTACTGTCACCAATTTGTTGTCTAACCTTTAGTAACTGTTTTTTCAATAAAGTTTCCCTGGGTATTCCTATATATTTCATTTTATACATTAAAAAATATTATCTTAATATTAAGAAGGGGTCCATAGGCTCCATGAGACTGCCAAATGGGTTCCTGGTGCAAAAAAGGTTAAGAACCTCTGCTGTAGCACAGACAGGATCTGGGGAGGCCTCGGGGTGGGGCTTGAGAAGCTGAAGCCCAGGATTTCCTCTTTGCCCTGCTTGGTGGTCTGAGGAGACCCCTGGGGTCTTCTGCCAATGCAGGTGTGGGCAAATTAACATCCCCTCCCCACCTTTCTCTTGCAGAACTCTTTCTCCTGTAGAACTGGATTCTGAATGAAGGCTCCCTTCAGCTAGACAGCCTCTCTGATTACAGGCTGACACATACAGCAGAGAGAGATACTCAGGGCACAGTGGCCCTAGAAGCAGCCACCAGGCTTGTCATCCTGGGCAAAACCGATTTAGGATGGATGCGGTTAAGGGACAGTACTGTCTGTCTTCAAGTATCAAAATGCCCTAGAAGAGAGCAGGCTGGTAAAGGCCTCTGTGGGCTGCTGCCCAGTCACAAGTCCCAGATGGAGCAGTCATCGGCTATCACGGGGGCTGTGATGGCACGTGCAGCAGCACGGGTGGGCTTTATTTTGAAATTAATTTTATAGGTAAGTCACGGCAGAGGTGCTGAATTTGCACTCATGTTTCTTTCCCCTTTAGTAGTCTTGTATCGTCACTGCCATAAATAATAGCTGTGTGTCAAACAGCTGAAAACAAGTCTCTTCTTACTTATTTTTAAAAATGAAAAATACTTTTAAAAATTTGTGGCTATGCTGCATGGCATTTGGGATCTTAGTTTCCTCACCAGGAACTGAACCCACTTGCAGTGGAAGTGCGAAGTCCTAACCAGGGAGGTCCTCAGAGTCCCTTTTTAGAGTCCTTACCCAGACCCTCTTACGGTCTTGGTGAGCCAAGCATAGCAATGCAGGTCTGGATGCTGGAAACCCCAGCCCAGGAGGCACAGATCTGAGGACTGGCACTGAGGTAGCCTCGGGCTGGCCAGTGTCTCTGGTGCCCTGGCTCCGGCTGGTAAGAAGGTCGCAGTCTTTGGGTACCTTCCAGCCCCAGTGCTGGAGGAACCTCTGACTCAGGGCCCATCATGTCAAGGCTCCTCCCACAGAACCTGGGGAGAGCTGCAGAGGGGCTGCCTCGTCTCCTTTGCTTGCTCCCCGTCTCCTCAACGCGGGGAAAGAGCCAACAGGCAAATGACAGGAGACGGGCCGGTGCGGGTGGGGAAGGGGTGCACCGAACAACCTCTAAACTGGATGATTCAGGAAAAAATGTGATTTCATTGAACAACTAATCGTCTTGATCCTAAAATGCCTCGACAACAGAACATGCTGTGGAACTCTGAGTCAGCTGTATAGATTTCTGAAATACCGACAGGCAGTGCTAAGAAAACTCTTTTCTTCTCCCTGATGATTCAGTGTGAAGATGCCAGCTAATACAGTCTTGCGAATAAGTTAATTTACCAGCCTGCCCTTCTTGTCAATCCCACAAATGACATTTGCAATTTTTCCCTCTTACAAAATCAATAGCTTTTTCTGGGATAAAGTAGAGTAGGCTGCTTCCCAGAGTCAGCTGTGATGGGTGTTCCTGAGTATCTCCAGGAGGAAGAAAGAGCAGATAATGAAGAAAAGGAGAGAAAAGGAGTGAATTGGTAGGAAGGACAAGTCTACGGATGAAAGAGATTTTAAAAAAACCAAACCACTCAGAAAGCTATCCTCTTTAGAGATTAAGGGGGCGGGGGAGAAATAAGAAGTAAAGATTGTGTCTCCATACCCTGGAGTAGGCCCCCCATTGTCCAGGTTGAAAACTTGTTTGGGGTTGAGCAGATAGTGGAATTTCCGAAGAATTCTATGGAAAAAAAAAAGAAAGAGAGAGAGAGACCAAGACAGAGAAGGGGAATGTCATTGTGAGAAGTCATGGGAGGGCAAGTACCTCTCCAGCCCAGTGATGGTGGGAATGCGGGTCTCTTTAAACCCAAGGCGGGGAAGACTGCACACAGGTCCGGCAGACCCTGAACTCCCAGGTCCAGCTGGCCTCACCCAGGCCCTCACCCTGGTTCAAAGTCTCCCCATCATCCAAGATTCCAGTCTCCAACCCCAGAAGTAGTACGCCTTGCACAGAGGACAGTGCAGAGCAACCCAGAGAACAGAACTTCCATTCTCCTGAGGGTTTCTCCTTCATGGAGAACTTCTCCCAAATGTTCTGCATGTTCTAGGTAGTATGATTCTGCTCTTTGTGGACTAGACAAAGGTCCCCCAAGTCCTGGGGTCAGGAGGACATGCAGGAAGTGGAGTTGGGGCAGAGGAGCACTGGGGGCAGTAGCCACATCTAGGCTTGGTTTCAAGGCTTCAGCTTGAGGCTAATTAGGTCAGTTCAGCAAGGGTGCTCGGCCCCTAGGATTGGGGTTGGGGGTGGGGTCTCATAATTCTTGTTTAAGA
Organism: Aepyceros melampus; assembly: GCA_006408695.1. Taxonomy (NCBI): domain Eukaryota; kingdom Metazoa; phylum Chordata; class Mammalia; order Artiodactyla; family Bovidae; genus Aepyceros; species Aepyceros melampus. The sequence goes on along the minus strand of SJXQ01005524.1, from coordinate 12,667 downwards.
TCTGCTTATTATTTTTTAAAACGTGGATTCCAGATCACCATGTCAACAATGCATTGCCCCAGAGCTGAACACAGGGAGGCAGAGCTGCTCTGCCCATCCCTCACTCTCTGCAGACTGGCCATTTCCTTCACTGATGAGATGGGTGCCCTGCTTTCTCAGGGTGGAATAGGCCAAGAAGTCTCAACCAGGTGCCTCTGCCATGTCTCTTAAATCAACAAAAGACTTGGAAGCCCAGGAACTTAACAGGCATCTCAGAACTTAGCTTGATTCTGGGAAACAGAATAATGGCCCATGTGACAACCCCTAGGAATAACTCTATGTCTATTTCAATACTGGCAAAACCCCCATGGGAGAAGAAATGATTATTATCTCCATTTTACAGAGGATGAAACCAAGGCACAGGGACGTTCAGTCACTTGGATCAGGTCATCAAGTGATGTGTGGTAGGGCGGGGACTGGACCACAGGCCTGCCACCTGCATAGCCCACTCAGTTATGGCTGAGGGGAAGAAAGGACCCACATGTGGTGGTTCTAGCCTCTCCATCTCAAAAAAGAAGAGAACATACCTTTCTCCTTGTCTCCCTCCACTCTTGGGGTTCACCAAGACAAGCAGGGGGTGGGTACCCGGAGTAGGGATGATCTTATACTTCAAAGGCAAAAGAAAAAGAAGTTAGCTGTGCTTCAGCCCACAGGAAGGAATGCGATGAGCGTGGATACTAAGATCCCGGGAGAGGCAGCGGGGAAGCAGATCCAGGCATGGGGCAGCGGAGGTCAGGAGGCAGTAGGTGCTGCTCCACTGGCTTAATCTAAGGGATTAAGCAGTTAAGTGTCTCCAGACTAAGTGGTTTTTTAAATAGCATTAATGGTGACAAGGGTTTGAGGTGGGGATCAGAGATGGGGCTTCAAATTATTCAGCAATGGCGTGGCTTTGTGCCCATAGCACAAGATTAGCTTTTGTGAAGATAAAACTGAAATGATCTTAGAAAATATGACCATCCGGTCCTACACCTAAATAGAATGGAGCTAATCATCACTTCCACCCCCAGCATCTTTCAAATCCACATTTGCAGCCCCAGTTTTCCTCCTGAGCTCTGGTTCTACCTTTCTCACTGTCAAAGGGTATATCTTCAGCCACTGGAACATGCCCCAGATCTGACTTACCTTCTTTTCCCCCAAAACTGGTCCTCTCTCCTAGCTACTATTATTATTCATCCAGTCACCCAGGGAAGACCCTGTCCTGCCAGCTCTTCCCCTGGAATGTCTCATTATCTCCGGCAGCTGCCACAATGCCCACACTGCTCAGGCCTTTCTCACTTCAGGTGAATCCCTGTAAGCGCCCCCACGCAGTTCTTTCCCAGGCATCACTAGTCATACTACTCCTGCTCAAAATCCTTTAATGACATCTCATTACCCAGAGGATAAAATCCAAACCTGCTAACCTGGCCTAGAAGGTATTTATGTGTAGCCCTTTTCTATCGTTCTCCCTTAATCACTCTAACCCTCATTGCAGCTCTAGCCAAGTCTGGCTCTTACCCTCTATGAATGAATTCCCACCCTGTGGGGCTGCTCACACTGGTTTCTTCTCCTCCTTATTGCCCTGACATGCCTATTTCCTTCATAGAAACCTCAAGAAAAACTTCTCATCCTCAAGGCCCAATTCAAGACCTACTTCGTCTATGAAGTTTTGCTTGATCATTGCAATGGAAATGATTGCATTTGAAACATACAATATCTTCTGGGTTTTGTTTGGTATTGTTTATTTGCATGATTTCATGTTTTATTTTCTCGGGTGAAGCGAAAGTGAAAGTGTTAGCCACTTAGTCCTGTTTGACTCTTTGTGACCACATAGACTGTAGCACACCAGGCTCCCCTGTCTATGTGATTCTCTAGGCGAGAATACTGGAGTGGGTAGCCATTCCCTTCTCCAGGGGATCTTCCCAGCTCAGGGATCGAACCTGAGTCTCCTGCAATGCAGGCAGATTCTTTATCACCTGAGCACCAGGGAAGCCCAAATGTCTCAAAACATCAACTGGATATTAAATGTCTCGAGAGCAGGGTGGGAGTGTGTATAACCCTCCTACCAAGGATCCCGTTGCCCCAGAGACAAGTATACTCAGTAAATACTTGTAGTTTCAGCAGAAGGATACACCAATACAGAGGAGCAGCGCTGCTCCATATTCACTGTCTTATGCCTACTTTTCTAGATCTCAAGCTAAAAATTCAGCAAACTCAGTGCCAGATAAGTGGAAATGGACAGCAACATTCTTTATACATTTTAGAAATTTTTTCAACTGCCAAGGGTGATTATTTGTGTGGTACCCAGAAGCATCTTGGAGACTGAGAAGTAAGTCTTTACCCTGGGAGTGATATTCAGAATGCTGAACAACCTGCATAGCATGGACACTGTCCAGAACAGATGCAGGACAAGCAGATAGATGCCAGCTGTGAACTGACATAGCTGTGCTATGCACGTGCTCCATCTGACTTTCTCCCCTTCAAGATGTCTAGAGCTTTACCACATCAAGCTTCTGGCATCACTGTGCCTTATATTTTATACTCATCTACAAGCTCTCATTGAATCTTGGAGCATCTCTAGGAGGTGGGCAGTGCAGGGATTTGCTATGTGCCTTTTCAAACAAGGAAACTTAAGGGTCAGAGGGAGAGGAGGAGGCCCCAGTGTTCTTTCTTTTTCTGTTTCTCATTCCACCTCACCAGGCTGCCTTTTCTGCATTCCCTGGCTCTTTGTGAAAGGCACAAAGAGAAGTTCATTGGTGAATCCAACTAAAAAAACAAAAACAAAAAAAAAACACTGAGTTCTTAAATACACATTTAAGGATGAAGGAGAACTTTTGGATCTATTTAACTCTTTTGGCAGATCACATTCTGGAGACAGCTTGGCAGTCTTGGAAAACCCAATTGTCTATTTTTAGGCCACATTCTTGTTATTATTCAGGGGGTATGCATATTGAAGTTTTATGCAATGTGTTCCTTAAAAGGTGATAAAGCCAGTATGGCCAGCTACGGGATCAACCAACCTCCCTTTGCACCACTTGCCTACAGCATGGTGGCTAAAGGTAACCCCAGAGACTGGAAATCCAGTGTCTTCTGCGATATAATCGATCAGATAAGAAGGCAGATGTTAAGATGTGTTTCTCTAGAACTCAAACCCTGTCCTCCCCTCCACAACCTTGGACCAGCTTAGAAGGAATGAGTAGACTCAAGGTTTGCTGAGGTACCTGCATGACAAGTTCACCCTTGGCTGACACGCTACCATCAGACTTCCCATCTGGCCTGTCCTGTGAAAAGAGAGGAAAGACAAGCATCCTTTGAAAAAAATATGCCTGCTACAAAAAAAGAAATCAAAAGAAAAACAAATGGTAATATAAAGAAAGAGAATAGAAAACCAGTACAGCATAGGATGGAGTCTTCAAAGTGGGGCTTTGAACCGAAACAAAGAAATGCTCCCTTTGGGTTCCTCAAAGACTCTCCAGGCCTTTGTCATCACTTGCCCTGACTTTGACTTTGCGACACTGGAAGGAACACAGTGTTTCAGAGGAAACACTGAAATGGGCAGAAATCTACTCTGTTGATTTAGAAGCTTGGTCTCTGAGAAGCAAGGTCTGAGATCTGGTTTCTATGCTTAGCGCTACCTAAATGATATGACACTAAGTCATCTTTCCTGTTTTGTCTTCAAAGTTTATTATTCATTTTATTGAAGTTTATGTCACATACAGTAAAATGCTCAAATCTAAACCTACAGTTCTATGAATTTCTGCATATGCACCTGCCCTTGCCATACTGCATCTTCTGGTATCGTTCTGTTGTGACTCCTGATGCCATACTGACTTTGCCTGGCTTTTGAGTCTCATATAAATGGAATCATATACCATGTCTTTCGAGTCCAACTTCTATTGTTCAGCATTATGTTTTTGGGATTACCCATATTTTTGCATCGAATCATGGTTCTTTTCCATTGCAATATAGTATTCACATTATGTGAATCTGCCTCAATTTATTAATCTGTTCTTGTCAATGGTCATCAAACTTGTTTCCAGTGCTTGACTGTTATGAATAAAGTTGATAGGAACATTCTTGTGCATGTCTTTTGGTAGAATATATGCTTGTATTTCTCAGACAGACAGGAGGGGATTTGTTGAGTCATAGAGTTTGTGTAACTCCAACTTAGTAGATACTGCCAAATGGTTTTTGAAAGTGGTGTTTTTTTTTCCCGTCAATTTTTAATGAGAAGGAAGATGGTCAAGTACAGGGTGAAATGTGAGGAGTCAGTGATCCTCAGCCACATCTCTAAGATGAAAAGAGAACAACTTAAAGTCTTTGGTACTTGGTTTGAAAAAAGGGTCTTCAACACAGGAGACAGAAAGAATTTCAGATGGGGACAACGGAGTTTAATTTTGCAGCTTTCATTTCCAGGATGGGGCTGTGACACCCTTGGAAATCTTCAAGGCAGCGGGAAGTCCATGCCTGGACACAGGAGAGAGGGAGACAGAGACAAGGGAGGCCTGGGAAGCCTCGCTGTGCACGGGTGGGTGGTGACTGGGGTTTCTTGAGCTGTGATCTGCCTGCAAGGTGCTGGGCACGAAGAACGTGCTTTTCTGCTGGGCCATGTCAGAGCATTTTGGGTGGCTGGTGGTGGGGGCTGGTTCAGTCTGGGAAGTTTTCCCTGACAACCTGACTGCGCAGCACTCACCTCTCTTCAACTTGTACTGAAAACACAAATCCTTAGAGCTGTTGAGGGAGCCCGCAGAGGGATGTAAATGTCTAAATGCTCCTGCATCTGAAATGTGAGCTGGGGTTGCCCGGGGCAGGGGTGGGGGAGGTGGGGGTGTGTGTGGAGGCAGAGCCCTGTTGTTGGGAGGCGACACTTACCCGGGTAATGGGGCATATCGATGTGGGCAGCAAAATATGGTCTCTGAGCTCTCCCCCATCACACAGGGTTGACAGTTCACACTTGCGGTGAAACTGGAGGGGAAAAATGAAGACGAGAGTGAGTGAAAGTGTTCAAGGAAATGTCAAGTATGTGAGGCTAGAAACTTCCTAGGGAGGCAAGTGTCTAGGGCGCCTTCAAATCCTGATGCACTGCGGCTTTGGCAGGATAGCTTAGACAGTGTGTGTGTTTGCATGTGTGGTGTGTGCTTAGGGATGCCAAGTCTGCAGTGGGCAGAGAAAGGAGACCAAGTGCTGCCCATGGCAGCTGGAGCGAAATGGTCCCAGGCAGACTTGGGGGCCGTCAGTGTGGCAGCCGCATGGGGATTCCAGAGCCCCCCTTGGTTATTTGCTCCCTAGGCACTGAGACACTGGTAGGAAGGAGATCTTGTTGAAGAAACTCATGAGACGCTGGAAGTAAACCCCATGGCTCAACCTCTGTGTTTTCAGAGTTCTGCAATCTGAGCTGGAGATACGTCTTTTTATGATACCTGGGGGTCAAGGGGACAGATGCAGCACTGAGTCCGCTATGGAAGGCAGGTCAGGCAGCTCTGGGTGTCCAGGATGGACGTGGACGTTTGCTGCGGCTGGGGGGCACAGGCCTCTGGCCCAGGCAGTGGGGCTGCTATCAGCACTGTGTCTTCCTCTGACACAGGGATTCTGGTGTCTAATTCTTCTCTCACTCTGTCAATGCCTGCGGCCTAGCCAATACCCAGGAGAAGGAAGCTAATGGTCCAGCCTGCTGTTCTCAGCTGCCTGGTCACAAAGACAGCAGACCGGTCAGCACTGTCTTAAGCAGACCTGGGTGAGGGCGGGGGAACACCCTCTCTCTGGGCAGTTTGATGATTTACTGGAGGCAATTAGACTTCGGGCACTGACAGCAGCTCTGGGTGCCCCCTCCGGCCTTGCCCACGGAGCTCTGCTCATGCCCCTGGCAGGATGTCCACTGCTGCCTGGCTGCAGCTTGAGCAAAAAAAAAAAAAAAAAAACCACACTGAAAAGAAATAGGGCTGCCCTGGGCGCCAACCCACCGTCATCCGGCACCACACGCAGTGCCGCGCGGTGACACTCTGGTAGCACTTGATACTTTTGTGGCACCGGTCACACTTGACGGAGGAGTTCCCTTCCACCCATGCGTGCTGCATCACCTGCAGGAGGGAAGGGAAGGATACCAGGGAAGGCTGCAGAACCACGGCCCCGCGCCCCGGGCCTGAGAAGGTCTGCGAAGAGCACAGGGATGGGGAGGCCAGAGGGCTGGTTCCTGATAGTGGGCACGGGGCAGCTTAGCTGAATTGCACAGGGTGGTCTCTCCCTATCTAATCACTATCACTCTAATCAAGCTAGGCGAAAGACACTTTGCCTGCTTTTTGAACAGTCCATCTCCCGGCAGTTAAGCCTCTGAGCAGTGCCTCATCTGGCAGTCCATCTGCCTGTCTTGCGGACCTCTTTGCAAAGGGATGTGCTTGCGTGTGCTCTCTTTTGGAAGGCTGCTCAGTGCAGGACACACAGGCGGGCTTGGTCTGCAGACCAAGCTGATTAGAGTCACTGATCTTCCACTTTATAGCTGGGTGACCTTTGGCCAGTTCCTGGACCTTTCTGGGTCTCAGGTCCTTCATCTGTAGAAATTGGCATAATAAGCCCTACCCCTGGGCTTGCTGGGAGAATTAAAGGAGCCAGCCTATTTGGAAGGGCCTTCCTGGTATAGCCCTGGGCCTTGGGAGGTACTCTCATCAGGAACTCCCTTTGCCCTTCTTGCTTCTATGGGCCAGTGTGTCTCAACCTTAGCAGCCCCTTAAGATCACCTGGGGAGTTTCTAGAAGTCCTAATGCCCAGCCCTCACTCCAAGTCAAATAAATTAAAGTCCCAGAGGGTGAGGCCCATCATTAGTTTGTTTTAAAGCCCCCTGAGTGATTATAATGTGCAGCCCAGGCTGAGAAGCACTGTGTAAGGAAGTTAGAGAGAAAGACCAGAGGAATTAGTGTGAGTCATCAGCCAGCAGCTTTCACATCTTTTTCCTGCAGAGCTGGTTGTACCTGCTTCTGGGCCAGGACCTGCTTCTAGAGCAGCCCAGGAACCTGGGAAACAGGTGGGCATGCATGTGTATGCATGTGACTGTAAGTGCAAAGTGACCCATGATGCCAAATTCTGGGGGTCTGAGCACTCAATTAAGTACCCCAGGAATTCTACAGAACTTCTAAAAATTGTTCTCTACTAGGGCACCCTGAATAGCAGAAGGGGTGGATATGGACTCTGGGGAAATGTTGGGGCATAGCCTGAAGTGCCAACAACAAGCATAATATTAAAAACACATGGACTATTTGCATGACACCATCCATGTTTGTATTAGATAAAAGTTTTAAATTACTTGTCAGTTAAGTTGCTGTGTCCTCCTTCCAAAAGGCTTTTGGTAAAACTGTTGCTCTAAACATGTCGCGTTTACTTGGTAGTTGCTCACCTTCTGCCGTTCACCCCTGAGGGTGTAAAGAACTCGGTTTGCTAATCAGTTTGTCACCTACATGGTCAAATTAATTTGCTCCAAGATTATTATTATCTCCATTATATATAGAAAAGAAAATATGAGGCTTCAGAGAGGTTAAGTGACTGGTCCCAGGTTCCGAGGCTGAGAAGTAGCCAAGCAGGGACTCATGGCCAGGTCTCCTGACTCCAAGTCCATGGGACTTTCCCAACACCAATTGCCTTCTCCCTCCTCTTCTGGGATCAGAAGAGATAGTGAAGGACTTGGGTTGCTCCTGGAGTCTCAGAAAGCCAGGAATGTGCCCTAGTGATTTCCCTCTATTCCGAGTGTGGCAATGGCCAGAGTGCAGGCTCCGGGCCTGAGCCTAGGAGGCGCACCATATGTCCTGGTGAAAGGCATGGGCATGGAAAGGTGTGTGCATGGGCATGGTGTGGGAGGAGCAGACAAGAGGCTGCGTGGTGCCCCGCAGGTGCGCATGCATGTCCCTGGAGGTACCCTTCTCTCTCAGACTCCTTCTGCGGATGGTTGGAGACTACTTCCGCCTGCTCATCATCTCCTGACTCAGATTCCTTAATGGGGTCTACCTCTGCAATAACTCTGAGTGTCCTTCCCCTGCTAATTTGAAGAAGTATCTATATCCAGACTCAGTGAATGGCACCCCTAGATGGCCACCTTAGAAACATGGTAGCCATTTCCAACCTCCCTCCTGCTCTCATCCCCTACACCATTGCCACCAAGTTCTGGTGGTAGGACCTCCAAATTATCTCTCAAACTCTCACCTCTCCCTTTAAGTCCTTTTTCTCTGCCAGTGAGACAGTCAGAACACTCAACAGCTGGCGTGACTGGGGGGCAGACACTCAGCACAGACACAGCAGAGAAAGCGAGTACAGACCAACCCAGGCAGGCCCTCGGCAGCCCTATCTTGCCTGAACTGTTGGAAGGGTTTGCCCCTCTTTGATCTGATCTCTTTCTGGCACCATAGTCAGAGCATGCGTGCATGCTCAGTTGTTTTAGTCATGTTCAGCTCGGTGACCCCTTAGACTGTAGCCCGCCAGGCTCCTCTGTCAATGGGTTCTTTAGGCAAGAATACTGGAGTGGGTTGCTATGCCCTCCTCCAGGGGATCTTCCCGACCCAGGGATCAAACCTGAATCTCTTACATCTACCTGCATTGGGAGGTGGGTTCTTTATCCCGAGTACCAGCAGTGAACCTAATTTGCAAACCCAATCATCTCTTCGCATGCTCAAAATTCTTTAGCAGTCCCTTAGCTACAATGGCACCCAACTCCAGTAGTCTTGCCTGGAAAATCCCATGGATGGAGGAGCCTGGTAGGCTGCAGTCCATGGGGTCGCTAAGAGTTGGATACGACTGAGCGACTTCACTTTCACTTTTCACTTTCATGCATTGGAGAGGGAAATGGCAACCCACTCCAGTGTTCTTGCCTGGAGAATCCCAGGGACGGGGGAGCCTGGTGGGCTGCCGTCTATGGGGTCACACAGAGTTGGACATGACTGAAGTGACTTATCTTAGCTAGCTACATATGAACTTCCTTCCCAGCTCCTCAGCCTGGATCTCCCCAGTCCAGAGCACATCTCCTGCCTTTCTCTCTGACTCTCCTCTATGCCAGTCACACTAAACCAAGTACAGACCCCAGAATAAGCCATGTATCCATGCCTTCACTCTTGAGGTTTCTCCAGCCCAGAGCATCTTGTCCTCCTCGATTCCTTGTGAAATCCTACTGACTTGGGTTCAAGACACAACTCAAATGCCTTTTTTTTTTTTTGGTGAAAGCTTCATTTCTTCTCCCTTCCCTCCGCCCCCATGCCTCAACTTTAAGTCCCACACAATGCGATCACTACCACACTGCTCGCTACATTATGCTCTGCTTATGTGCCTGCCTCCTCCCACTAGACTGCATGGTTCCCCAGGCTGAGGACCACCTTATGACCCTCATATTCCCTGGAACAGGGCCTGGCACATGGTGGGTGGGTACTAGGGAGATGCTGAATGGATTGATGGATGGACAAGATGGTTTCAGGGTGGTCCTCAAGGCAGAGAAGGGACAGGATAAAGCTCCCAACGCCCCTTCCCGCCAGGAATCTGTGGAGATGGATATGCTGCCCAGGACACAGCATGCACTAGAACAAGGCAACTGGTATCACCAACCTCGCCACCCCTTTTGGTTTTGGAGTTCGTTTTGATACACGCAGGAATGCTTTTGGATACACAGCGTTCGTGGACAGTGTATTTACAGTCTGCAAAATAAATGAATAAATAAATAAGAATAGTGCCTGTGAGTGACCACCTAGGGAAGGTCAGCCATCCTCCTCCCTGCTAGCTGAGGCCCAGGCGTCCCTCCATGGGGCAGGGGACATGTGGAGCTGGCCTTGCCAACTGGAAATTCAAGTCTCCAGTTGTTCACTGACAGGAGTCCATGGTTGTCTCCCAGACATACTTCTACACCCTCCACCCCGCCCACTGCTGTTCACTGGTGAGCGGAGCAGGAGAACATCCCTTAAAGGGAATGTGAGGTGTCACCGTGGCTATGCCAACAACACAGTATTGAATGTCAGGATGTTGGGGAGTGGAAAGCAAGGCCAGGGTCTCCCTGACTCTGCAGACAGGCAGATCTGGGCCTGAACTCTGGCTCTGCCCTTTGTAACTACCCACATGGTCTAGGGAATGTGCCTTCACAGCTCTGAAATTCAGAGTGTTTTACAAGATGGGAATAAAATAGCTTTTACTTTGGGGAGCTTTTGCAGCATTAAATGATTTGTATAAAGCACCACTTGTGCAAGTCAGAATAGCTATTCCACAAATTTATTGTTGTTACTACTTACTACTATGCCACAGGCCTAGAACCTGCTAGGAATGAGGCTGGGTCTCTGAAAAGTGGGTGAGAGCCGGATATGAGAGGGTGCTGGAAAGACAAGGGGCCCTTCTTACGCCTGCTGATGCTTGTTCGAGGGACACAGGGCCCAGCTCTGCTACGATGTCTTTTGTGGTGGAGGTTGCCGCTGCCTGGCTCCCGTGTACGTGGCAGATGAAACAGTTTGGTGACCCATACCATACCCGAGAGCCCTCCCCACAGCAGCAGGTCCCCGGTCCCTGGCGGCTCAGGCTGAGTGCCTGCTGTCTGCACCCTGAGGTTGGGGAGGGGCGGGTAGGATTCTGCACCCATACACCCTGTGCCTTGCAAAGCCTTCCTGTTGCAGCCCTTCCCCTCTCTTCCTGTCCCCCAGATTCACATGCATTCCCCCACCACCCCTTCTCTCGTCCTTCCCCTCCATCTTTTTCTTTTGCTCTCCTTTCCAGGCTCCCTCCCTCCTTTCTCATGTTTTTTTTTCTCCTTTCAAGTCTTACTTCACTCAGTGGATTATAAAGTACAACAAACGGATAATTTTAATTTCCATCGTATTTATGAAGATTAATTTAATTAAAAAAAACCCTCAGGGTCTTCTGACCACGCAAACATTCACTAGCAAAACACAACTCAAATTAATATGAGGTGCTTTTTAGTTACCTGTGAATTTTAATAACTTTTTTCTAGGGAGTCAGTGGCCCATGACACGACTCCAGCAGACTAATATTCGTCCATTTGATTTGGGTTGAATAAGAATAGGACATGGAGGTCTTGTTAAATATCCTGCTGTGGGAAGAATATGGCAGGTCCCTCAAGCTAGGAAGGAGAGATGCCTAAACTTTCCTGGAACTGGCTCAGCCATGTGCAGAGCAAGCCAGTTCCTGGCGAAAAAGGGTTTGAAGGAAGTTTACTCACAGATGCAGCAGAGGCCTTGCTTCCGAACACCCATGAGCATGACGTGGCAGAAGTTGCAGTAGGTCGGTTTCTTGAAGTGCTTCAGGGTCCAGGCGTGCTTCCCATCCCCCTTGGAGCCCTGAGGGGACAGCAATGGAATGCGATGCTCAGCAGGAAGCCCCACTTTCTCTAAAAAGAGTCTCTTCTCATATTTGGAAGATGAATTATTTGTTTAATTTACTGATATAAATACTCTGAATAGAAATGCAAATAAAACCAAAATCCTTTGCGTGTGTATGTGTGTATATTCTAAAATAAGCAAAAAATTAAAAATTAGGACTGAATGGAGTATGTGTGTGGGAGATAAAATTAGCCCTCTCTGCATGGCTGGTGGAGTACAAATCAGAACAAACTAACTTAGTTATCTTTCTCTTAACTTTGTCCTTTCTCTCTTCAATCATTTATCTATTCTCTGTCAAGCATCTATTTATTATGTCAATCACCTATTATTTATCAATTGTCTATCATCCATCAATCACCTATCATATATCAACCATCTTATCTATCCATCTATCCATTTCTCTATCTAAAGGTCCTTTAAATGTTTATAACTTTCAACTTACAAATTTCCTTTCCTGGATTCTATCCTAAATAAATTTTTGAAAGATATATGAGCATTTTTGTGCTCTATCAGATGTTGAGCCCAGAATTATTTAAAATTATGAAAAATTTAAAATATCCTAAAGCCCTCAAAAATGACCAAAAGGTTTACGGTACATCTCTATGATTTAATGTTAAGTGGTCATCAAAAAGATATTCATAAGAACCTTGGGTGGCTTGGGAATGTGCTCATGATATTAAGTGCTAAGACAAAAAGCAAAACACAAATTTGATGACATATTATGATCTCGGTTTTATATAAGGATACACTGGATGGAAAAAAAAAAAAGTGACCAAATTGTTAACAGAGGTTCCGTTCCGTTCAGTCACTCAGTCGTGTCCTACTCTTTGCGACCCCATGAATCGCAGCACGTCAGGCCTTCCTGTCCATCACCAACTCCCGGAGTTCACTCAGACTCATGTCCATTGAGTCCGTGATGCCATCCAGCCATCTCATCCTCTGTCGTCCCCTTCTCCTCCTGCTCCCAGTCCCTCCCAGCATCAGAGTCTTTTCCAATGAGTCAACTCTTCGCATGAGGTGGCCAAAGTACTGGAGCTTCAGTTTTAGCATCATTCCTTCCAAAGAAATCCCAGGGTTGATCTCCTTCAGAATGGACTGGCTGGATCTCCTTGCAGTCCAAGGGACTCTCAAGAGTCTTCTCCAATACCACAGTTCAAAAGCATCAATTCTTCTGTGCTCAGCCTTCTTCACAGTCCAATTCTCACATCCATACATGACCACTGGAAAAACCATAGCCTTGACTAGATGGACCTTAGTCGGCAAAGTAATGTCTCTGCTTTTGAATATACTATCTAGGTTGGTCATAACTT
>SJXQ01005523.1:658798-788604 GCA_006408695.1 Aepyceros melampus | reverse complement strand
ATAGCAAGAAGAGATAAGAAAGCCTTCTTCAGTGATCAATGCAAAGAAATAGAGGAAAAGAACAGAAGGGGAAAGACTAGAGATCTCTTCAAAGTTATGTTAAGATTCCTAAATTTTATGGAGTTCAGGATGATTGTAAAGGTTGTATTTGATGAGCAGAATATAAGACAAGGTCCCAATTTTCAAAGACATTACATTCTAATTAAGAAAAGAAAATCATCACATGAAAGAAAGTATAATACAAAAAAAAAGTGGCAAATTATCAGAACAGAAAGTAATTAGATGAGTTGTAGTGTTCTGAAGAGTATTCACAGGGAGATGGGACATAAATGAGGCCTTCCAAGGGGGATGGGTTTGAGCTAAGTAGGGAAGAAAAGAAAAGGGTTTTCTATGTAGAGTTACCATCAGTGTAAGAAGGAAGTAAGAATAAACTCAGCTCACACAGTAGATTGTGCACAAGACTTGTATAAAAAGTCAGTGACACAGGACAACAGTAATATCATTTCATGTGTAAGAGGAAAGTACCAAAAACTTCAAACAAAATTTCAATACACATCAACTAAACTAGATGAAATTAGATTATATAAACACATGGGTTTTAATACATTTTTTCTAATTTGAGAATTTTTAAAAACTCAGCCCAAAACTTTTTTTTTAAGAGTAAGTCCTTTCTTATAGGGGAAAAGTCTACCACGGCTGTCCTAAAGAACTTTCTGTGATAATGAAAACATTCCAAATCTTCAGTGTCCAGTAAATGGCCACATGTGCCTAATGGTTTGTGTGACTGAGGAATTGAATGCTTAATTATACTTACTTTTGTTTCTTACAGTTGAAGAAAGTTGATTTATACACTTATATTAGTTTCAGGTGTATAACAAAATGATTCAATATTTTTATAGATCATACTTCATTTAGAGTTATTGTAAAATGTTGGCTATCTGTGCTGTACAAGATATCCTTGTAGCTTATTTATTTTATACAAAATATTTTTTACTTCTTAGTCCCCTACCCCTATCTTGCTCCTCCCACCTTGCATCATCCCAGTGGAAATCACTAGTTTGCTCTCTATATCTAAGACTCTGTTTCTGCTTTGTTACATCCATTTGTTTCAGGTTTTAGATTCCACATATGAGTGATAACATACAGTGTTTTTCTCTGAATTATTTCACTAAGTATAACATCCTCCAGGTCCACCCATGCTGTTGCAAATGACATAATTTCATTTTTATGGCTGAGTAATATTCCATTCTATATATATTAACCACATTTCTTTATCCATCTATATACTGATGGACACTTAGATTGCTTCCATATCTTGACTGCTGTAAATAATGCTTCTAGGAACATTGAGATGCATATATCTTTTTTATTAGTGTTTTCATGTTTTTCTAATATATTTCCAGGAGTGGAATTGCCGGATTATATGGTAGTTCTATTTTTAGTTTTTTGAGGAAACTCCATACTGTTTTTCAGTGGCTGCAGCAACTTATATTCCCATCAACAGCATACTAGGGCCCCCTTTTCTCCACCTTTGCCAACATTTATTTGTAGACTTTTTGATGATAGATATTCTGACAGGTGCAGAGTGATACCTCATGGTGGTTTCAGTCTGCATTTCTCTGATGATTAACAATGCTGAGATCTTTCCACGTGCCTAATGCTCATCTATGGATCTTCTTTGGAAAAATGTCTATTTAGATGTTCTGCCCATTTTCTCATCAGGTTGTTTTTTTGACTTTGAGTTATACAAGCTGTTTATATATTTTGTATATTAACCCCTTATTAAGTCACATCATTTTTAAGTGTTTTTGAACATTCAGTTGGTTTTCTCTGGTATGCAAAAGTTAAACTAGGTCCCATTTGGGCTCCAAAATCACTGGAGATGGTGATTGCAGCCATGAAATTAAAAGACGCTTACTCCTTGGAAGAAAAGTTATGACCAACCTAGAAAGCATATTCAAAAGTAGAGACATTATTTTGCCAACTAAGGTCTGTCTAGTCAAGGCTATGGTTTTTCCTGTGGTCATGTATGGATGTGAGAGTTGGACTGTGAAGAAGGCTGAGAGCAGAAGAATTGATGCTACTTATTAAGTCACATCATTTTTAAGTGTTTTTGAACATTCAGTTGGTTTTCTCTGGTATGCAAAAGTTAAACTAGGTCCCATTTGGGCTCCAAAATCACTGGAGATGGTGATTGCAGCCATGAAATTAAAAGACGCTTACTCCTTGGAAGAAAAGTTATGACCAACCTAGAAAGCATATTCAAAAGTAGAGACATTATTTTGCCAACTAAGGTCTGTCTAGTCAAGGCTATGGTTTTTCCTGTGGTCATGTATGGATGTGAGAGTTGGACTGTGAAGAAGGCTGAGAGCAGAAGAATTGATGCTTTTGAACTGTGGTGTTGGAGAAGACTCTTGAGAGTCTCTTGGACTGCAAGGAGATCCAACCAGTCCATTCTGAAGGAGATCAACCCTGGGATTTCTTTGGAAGGCATGCTGCAAAAGCTGAAACTTCAGTACTTTGGCCACCTCATGTGAAGAGTTGACTCATTGGAAAAGACTCTGATGCTGGGAGGGACTGGGGACAGGAGGAGAAGGGGACGACCAAGGATGAGATGGCTCGATGGCATCACTGACTCGATGGACGCGAGTCTGAGTGAACTCTGGGAGTTGGTGATGGACAGGGAGGCCTGGTGTGCTGCAATTCATGGGGTCGCAAAGAGTTGGACACGACTGAGCAACTGAACTGAACTGAACTGAGGTCCCTTTTGTTTATTTTTACTTTCCTTTGCCTTAGGAGGCAGATCCAAAAACATGTTATAATTCATGTCAAAGTGTTTTTGCCTATGTTTTCTTCTAGGAGTTTTATTGTTTCAGTCTTACATTTAGGTTTTCATATTTAATTATATTTTATGTTATAATTACATTTAATTTTAAGTTACTTAGTAAGGTTTACGTGGCTATTAGTGACCTTACCAGACATCACAGGTATGTACCAAAGCTCTCTCAGGGCTGACATGGATGGCACAGATGTATGCCCTCATTTCCCTCTTGACCTCTCACATGTAGATGCAGCATCAGCTCTCCCCTCTAACCCTTATTTTTGTAAAGGCAGCAGTGTTACATAAGGTATGACAGTTCCAGTGAGCTTAGAAAGTAATTAGGTCAGGATTTCTCATTTCTGAAATGTAAAGTTCACCCTGAAACATCATGAGGAATAAGGCTCCCTTGAAAACTAAGCAAATATTTGGAATTTCAGTTTCTATCCTTCTTTCCTTAAGCTCATCCTTCTGCCTACTGTAATGAAGTCTGTGGCTCATGTGATCAAAACCTGGAAGCAGCCTTCACAACGGCCTCCCACCAAAGTTCCTACAGTAAGGACACAGAGGGGCCATGATGCTGTGAGCTCTTTCACTGTGATCTCAGCCCCTTAAACCTCCTACAAGAGCAGCAAATTAAGCTGCCCTTCTAAAAATTCAGCTTCCAAAATTTTGGCACATTTAGGCTTTTTCTTGGGTATAAAAATCCTTCAAGCCCTTATGTTCAAGAATGTACATTTTCTCTCCTAAAAATAAGTGAGCAGCAGGTGCCATACCAAACAAGTCTTAAATGATTTAAGCTGCAGTTGGGAAGGCTCCATAATGTAATTCATTCCAGTTACTGCTCATTTGGAGCTGGGGGAGGCTTTTGATCTAGCTGCATGAATTTCAAATAATTTCTATTGGACAGTTATAATTTTGTTATCAGTCTTTGCAAGTTGAACTTATAGTCTATTTGAAGTAATGAGCACACACACACACACTTTCCTATCAAAGGTCAACATCACTCAATGCTGCTAAGAATAGGCAATATGCAATATTTAAGGGTTACTTTTCATTCTTTTTCAGCATTCTTTGGACATTTCATGCCCTGGCTCTATTTTATCACTGCTAGAAAAATACCATAAATAATTGGCTTGGGATGGGCAAGGGAATGTGCAGAGCCTCGCTGCTGATTACAAAATAATGCCAAGCATTTTGTACAAAAGGCATTGCAAACTTATTCCTGGATTCTAAAGTCAAAATTCCAAACACTTTGTTCAATTGTTTCTATCAAAATATGCCAGAAATTCCCATGCTGTTTTACAAATCAGCATTACTATACTTGAGATCTATTTAAATCTCAAAAAAATGAGGGAGGCAGTAAACAGGATAAACGATCACAGGTCAAAAATAATTTGTAACTAATTATTGAAAACATGCCCATATTAGTTTAGATTATATATGCATATAACTCGAATGTAAACATTAGTATGCAAATGATATAATGAATATAGGAGGGCTTGTAAACAGGAAACTTCTGGTAAGAAGATATTAAGTAGCAAAGGTCAGTTGCTGCTCCCTAGGAAAGGCTCAGGATCTAGATTCTCAGTCTTTGACAACACCTGCAGTCCTCATGGGCAGGGAGCAAGCTACCCTGGGAGGAGAGACTCAGTAGGGGACACTGTGTTAATGAGCACAAGCTCCCATGTGAACTTGCCAAGAATAGGAAAGGCAGGGATGGAGACCAAAGGAATCTCAAGGCGGTAAAACTATAGAATGCTTCTCTTTCTTTGTACAATACATACAACAGAGGTGATATTAAGCCAGTTCATTTCTAGTTTCAAGTTTATTCACATATGATTTCCTCTCAAAATGCCTTTCTCCATGCCCCACATTTGAAGTGACCAGCTTTCTGTAGAGTTTGTGTGTGAATATTTCAATTCCAAAATGATTCAAAATAACTCCATGATTTGGTATAACATAGTTTTAAATATCACTAGTTACATGATATACAAACCAAAAAAATGTAGTTAGACCACTGTTCTCCAAAATGACAAGAATGCCTTATGTTGGAAAACAGAAGATGTCTTTTTGCTAAATTTGCAAATGGTGCATAGTGAAGGCTCACGATGGTCTGACTGGGTTGGCTCAGACATGCCCTTCCTGTGTGCCATTTCTTGACTGTGGACTTGACCACACAGACCCTTCCTGTTGCTCTCAAGGCCATGCAAAATTAATGCCACAGAAATAAGACAACAGATATACAAACCAACCAAACACTAGTCAGCATATGAAATCAGGAAACTGCAAACCACAGTTCAGCTGTGGTGGATTGCACTATTTCCCCCAGTTCTTCACTCTTCCCAGGATTCATGACCTTTGACATTTGACTTTCCAGTTTTGCGTTACTAAAGGTATATATTTCTCCAGCTCCTGATGTTGGCTGAGACATGCAAATTTCTTGGGCCAATTCAAGGAAGGAGGAATGACTGTGTCAATTCCAAGACTGCACCTTAAGAAGAAGACTTGTGTGTTTCCACTTGTCCCCCTGTGCCTCCAGTGTTGCTATGAGGAGAACATCCCCAGTTTGAACGCAGGGCCTAAGAATGTGAAGAGCCATGTGGGGCAGAGCTGTACCAGCCAACTGAAACTGGACACCCGTAGGCAGTGGAGCTCCCAGCTAAGCCCAAACTAGATCAGACAAAACCCAACACAACTGCTCACATATGAGCAATTCCAAAGGACCATGGATTAAAACCACTTTATTTTCTTTACTATTTTTGTACATGTGTGTATGCATATGTGGTGAAGACACAAGATCTACTCTTTAAGAAAATTTCATGTATATGCTACAGTATTATTAACTACAGTAGGAGGTGGAAGAAATGGGTAAATGCTAGTCAAAGGGTACAAACTTTCAGTGACGCCACCATGTTTTGCAATACCCTTTTAGGTAGAATTACTGTTGCTCTAGAAACCAGTATCAGCCTTCACAGGACTGTCACATCCAGAACTGATTTGGAAACTGCAGCAAGTGGGAAACAGGTCTCCACTACTCTCAGAAATCTCTACTCCTCTCCTTTACTCTCTACCAACCCCCTACCCAGAGGAGGCCTTTCCCCTTCCTCTTGACCAAGCATAGAATAGTGCCTTCCCCCTATTTAACCACAATTCAAGTGTAATTCCTTGATATAAACTAGATATTCCTCTACACGTATTTGATACCTACTTTCTCTAACCCTTAGCTCTTATTTAGTAAGTGGGGCCAATGGTGACAAGATATATTATTATTAAATTAAGTCAGATAATGCTTGTAAAATGCCTGGAAAGTAGTAGGAACTCAAAAAACAGTAACTATAATTATCCTGGCTCTTGAAAAAGTATTCTCCTCATAACGATCTACCCTGAAACCCAGAGATAAGAAAGTCTCTTTTGATAACAGCATGCAAAAGCAGTTAAGATAAAAATAATTGCTAACTCATCCAACTTTCTAATATATAGAACTTAAGACATGGCTTGAAAAAATTATTTGCAACATGTGCTCTCTTGATTTAAGTAATTTTGAAGTTTGGAGGATTTTTAAATCACCTGAAAAATGTTTTAGCATCTTTGGAGGTATTCCAGGCTTTTTTTTTTTTTTGTATTGCTGTTCAATCTATTCAAAATAAGAAGAACAACAGTTCATCCATTTTCCCCACCCCTAATCCCTCACCTCTGGCAACAACCAATCTGTTCTGTGCATCTATGAGCTTAATTTTTTTGTTTTTTTTTAGATGCCACATAAAAGAGAGATCATACACTATTTATGTTTCTCTCTCTGACTTATTTAACTTAATATAATGCCCTCAAGGTGTATCCCTGTTGTCACAAATGGCAAGATTTAATTGTTTTCCACAGCTGAATAGAATTCCATCATGTGTGTGTGTATATACACTACAATTTCTTTATCCATTCATTCACCGGTTCTACTCAGTCTGAAAATTTGAGACTCTAAGTTGTCAATTAACATGTTAGTCATTCATTGAACGAATACTTAGTGAGCACCTGCTGTACACCACACTCCAAGCTAGGTTGTTATGTGGGGTTAAAGGTGAGTGAGTGAGTGATACATGATCAGTCGTGTACAACTCTCTGTGACCCCATGGACTAAAGCCCACCAGCTCCTCTGTCCATGGAATTATCCATGCAAGAATACTGGAGTGGGTCACCATTCCCTTCTCCAGGGGATCTTCCCAACCCAGGAACTGAACCCAGGTTTCCTGCACTGCAGGCAGATTCTTTGCTGTCTGAGCCACCAGGCAGGCCTGGGATTAAAGGTACACAAGATAATTTCTTCTCTCTGGCAAATTATAAAATGTTGGGATGTTGGCGCACTGACAAAGTAACAGCTACCTGTGGTGGCACCTGTTGAGTCAACTGTGAGTGAAGCTGACATTAACTAGAGTAGAAACCAGATAGAAAATAGATGAAATATCTGAATTGGCAAAATGTAGGAAGGGTACCTAGAAATGACAAGGAGAGTGACAATGGAGCATTATCACTTCCCCAGGCCTGACAGAGTGAGAGCAGTAAGCATTTACCTACACCAGGTGACAGACAGTCACGTGGCAGGAGCTGCAACATGATGAAGGAATCTAGCCAAGCACAGGGAGGGGAGCCTACCAATGTTATCCATGTTTGTCAACCTCCCAGAACAGAAAGAAAGAAGACAGAAAGCGCAAGAGCAGGCACACCATTGGGTTGACCAAAAACTTCATTTAGGGTTTCCCATAAGCTATATGGAAAAACCCAAATGTACTTTTCTTGCCCAACCCAATATATCCAGTACACCACGTCACAGAAATTAACACCCCCAAAGATATTCTCTTAGCCTACCAATAGAAACAAACTGGTGAATGTAATGGTAGACCACATCAGTGAAAATTCTCCTGTACTCTCCTCACCTGTTAGAATAAGAATTATGTCAAGGCAGCCCCTGAAAAGACTCCCCTACAAATTCAGAGAACATTAGAGAAGATGAACCTTGGATGAGATTATTGTAGGCTGGCAGGTAAAATGCAAATGAGCAGTTCTGGGCTCCTTCCATACCTTCTTTTCTGGGGGGAAAAACACAAGTAATGGTCCTCAGATTATCTCCCCTCTAGCTCTGCTTATTTATGGTCAGAAGGGGTTCTGCCAAACACCCATAAAAGAAAGAAAATGGAGATGATAAGAGATTATTTCTTAGCTAAACTGCTATGTGAATTTTTAAACATCATCAAACTGGAGTGTTTTCATGCTAGTTAAAATATCTGGCACAGGATATTTTTCAAGACCCTATTGTGCTAAACCTGGTAGAAGGTGAAGTTCATTGCTTCCAATGGGACCTTATACTCCTTACTAACATAACTGTGGGCAGTAGTGCCATCTGGAAATAACATTCATCTTCTTTGGGTTCAACATAACTGTAAACAGGTAGTGATATTTTGGCATTTTCCATTCCTTGCTTTGAAAATTCATTAACCTACATGCATACATAGTTCCTTTCTAATTCAAAATGATGCTTTTGTTTTGAATTCAAATAAGTTTTCCATCCTTGTCTGCAACCTCCAAATGATTTCACTGCCATTATTTTTTTTAGCATCATCTGTGGATGAGAACACAAACAAAATTTCATAGCATCTCTGATTCTCTGAAGGAAGGCTTTATTTATACTAGCATAATAGGGATTGATTGTACTATAGGATAAACAACCTTCAGTTTATGTAGGAATGTCTTCAACATCCCATTTTCCATTCACATATGTTCTCAATAAGCAACTCATCAACCAAGTCTTATTTTCTGTGCTTTGCAATGCTTGCCTTAGGGCCTGTTCTTTTTCCTGATATTGCAAGGTAGTAGCAAATAATGTCATAGTTAAGATTTCAAAGGCACAGCATTATAAACCCCTCATCTCTATTGCCTATAATGAAAATCTATACTGCAGCTTTAGTTTTCCAAGGGACTATCTCATAATCAAGTGATATGCTTCTTAGAAATTCATCTTCTACTGTTCTTTATATCTGAGTCATCTACTTTAAAACTTTTGATGGCATTTAACCCTTTATAGCATAAATACCAACCTCCTTTCTGTGCTATTTATGCATTACACAAATATTTACTGAGCACCATCTTTGTGACACAGGTTCAGGAGATATTTTCAATACCATCCACATGGAGCTTCTTGTTTCTCCAACATTCAACCTCTTCTCAATTCCTTGATTTTCCTGGTAATACACATTAGAGCACACTTTCAATCACATCTCCCCAGCTTATCTGAAAAATTCCTATTTCTGCTTTAGAACTCTCCTCAGTAACACATTCTATGGGCTTCCTCCCTGCCTCCCTTTGGCTTAGTTCATCACTCTTTCCTTTGATCCTGCCAAGCAGAGTTCTTCTGTCTTTATTACAGCCTCTGTTACAGTTTGCTGAGATTGTGGGTGTATCTTAATCTGTGAGCTCCAGGAGAGAAAGATTGGAATTTTCCTTGTCCTAGGTATAGTGTACATACTCATAGATTTGCTGAAAGAATGAATACATGAAACCAACAAGTAGAAAACAAAGTATTAGTTGAAACTCAGAAATCTTTACCCACAAGTAAGAATTACTTAGCTAGGGATCTAAATATAACATGGTAAGTATAGTTGATCACATTGTATTGTATAATTGAAATTTATAAAGAGAGTATAACTTAAATGTTATCACCAAAAAAAAAAAAAAGTAAATATGTGAGGTGATGGATGTGTTCATTAACTTGATGGAGAGAGAATCCTTTCTCAGTGTGTGTGTGTGTATATATATATATATATATATATCTCAAATCACAATATACAAAGACTTTAAATACCTTATAATTTTGTGTCAATTATACAATAAAGCTGGAAGCATCCATTCATTCATTCATCATTAAAAAAAAAAAAAGAATTACTCAGCTAGAACTAAAAATCATCACTGCAGCCACCAGCTATCTAGAGACTTTTCAGCACCGGGTGGCAGGCTGATAGGCTAGATCTGGAGAGAATTACAAACCCTGGCCTGCACATTAGTTGTTCCACATCCATCTTGTCCCAAGCACAGTCAATCAAAGTTGTCATGTCTCTGGGAAGCTGCTCTGCAGAGCACAAAAACCTCAAAGACTGGAATAAGCTGCAGGAACTCAGGGGGTCCTACCTTTCATGTATATGTGTTCTGGATCACTGTCTCTCTAACAGACTGTAGGCTTCTCCAAGAAAAAGTATTATGTCTTGAACATCTCTATTTCCCCTTCCTATAACCACTTTCTCACACAGGACTAAACCCTCAGCTAATGAATAATAGAACTCTTTTAAGGGAGAAAATATTTCTGGCAAAAAGAAAATGAGGACGAGATCATGTTAGTTAAGGAATATCAGCTGCTATAACAAGCACATTCCAAATTATCAGTGTCTTATCACAGTAGAGTTCAATCCAGTTTGCTGCTTAGCACACAGCTTTCTTCTCAGTGATGGTCCAGAGACTCTGGCTTCCCTTTTGTGCTACAGGGGCTATCTCACCTTCTTATCCAGGCAGTGGAAAGAGAAAGAAAACCTGAAGGAGGCACACCCACTGATTAAAAGTTATGGCCTAGAATGGTACACATCATTTCTGCCCTCATTTCATTGATAAAACTGGTCACATGGCCACATACCGAGGCAAGTGGCTGGGAGATGCAGCCGTGGCTGGGAAGTCTCTTCCTTGTAACAATACTGGACACTGGAAAAGGGAGCCCCAATCTGGTGTTCAATTAAAGCTTTCCTGTCATGGGATTTTTTACTGAGGAAATGAGAATGAAGAAATACACTTCTATGAAATTAACCCCATTTCTCCAAAAATGAAGCTTATTGTGACCATTAAATACAAACTCCTCACTCATTCATCATTTCTGTATAAGCCACTTGTCCTATCAAAGTTGCTGCTTAACTTCAAAGAATCTCCATGAAGAGTCAGAGGTATGATTTGCAAGCTCAGGGCTCATGCTCTGTTCTGAAAGATTATTCTAGATAAGGCGGTGCATTTCCAAAACTGTGTCCTACAAAACACTGGCAAAGTCATGTGTAGATTTTTTCTAGCAATTGAGTTTGGGAAATCTAGCATGTTGTACTTCCTACCCTCTTGACATTTCCTAATTCATATAAGCACAAATACTCTGAGAAATCTTATAGTAAAGAAGTCCATTCCACTTTGTTCAAACATTCCTCAAACTTAATTAATTTATATTTAAAAATATAAACATTATATTATAGAAGCTGATATTTTGAAAAGCATCTGCTGCTGCTAAGTCGCTTCAGTCATGTCCAACTCTGTGCAACCCCACAGACAGCAGCCCACCAGGCTCCCCCGTCCCTGGGATTCTCCAGACAAGAACACTGGAGTGGGTTGCCATTTCCTTCTCCAATGCATGAAAGTGAAAAGTGAAAGTGAAAAGCATCTACTCACCCCAAATTCTATGTAAGAGGGCAAACTAATAAAAATAAAGATTAGCATTTATTTAAACCTCTCATGTGTCAGATACTACTACTCTATTTGGTTAAATGTGAACAAGTCTCTCAAATGTAAGAAAATATTTTCCATTTAAAGGTGAATAATATTAGGCTTAAAGAGGCTAACTGTCAATGTGCTATCATTAAATGTAACCCATTTGGGTCAATGAGAACAATGTCCAAGAGATAATGTGTTTCAGTCCTTTTAGAGAGGCCATTAATGAAAATAACACAGTTGATGTCTAAGTACCCAGCTTAAAGTCCAATGCCTGGTGGGGATTTGCCCAAAGATCTGCAGGGTCAAAACTCTAAAAGAACTTACTGATAACTTTTCTAACCAAGTGTTACTGTTAGTTTTCTAACTCCACTTTACTGACAGAGTGGATTTAGGACTGAGACTGAAAGAAAAACAGAGAGAAGTCTAGGGTCCTGAATATAACATTTTCCATAGAAGGAAGTTTCTCCATCCGGGACCAATAAGTTCTAGTTCCCAAGAACTGCTAGGACTATATGGGAACGAAATTTCTACCAACAGCCTCGCTAGGTAATGGTAACACGTCATTAAGTTATATAAACCCACTCTTAAAATGCTTAGCTATTCACCAAAGACTAGACATTTTGTTCCCATTTCCCACTCCTGTCTCCTAGAAATACCTGGATTTGGGGGATAAGATGGTATCAGTTCAGTTCAGTCGCTCAGTCGTGTCCAACTCTTTGCGACCCCATGAATCACAGCATGCCAGGCCTCCCTGTCCATCACCAACTCCCGGAGTTCACCCAGACCCACGCCCATGGAGTCAGTGATGCCATCCAGCCATCTCATCCTCTGTCGTCCCCTTCTCCCCATGACCCCAATCCCTCCCAGCATCAGAGTCTTTTCCAATGAGTCAACTCTTTGCATAAGGTGGACAAAGTACTAGAGCTTCAACTTCAGCTTCATGCCTTCCAAAGAAATCCCAGGGCTGATTTCCTTCAGAATGGACTGGTTGGATCTCCTTGCAGTCCAAGGGACTCTCAAGAGTCTTCTCCAACACCACAGTTCAAAAGCATCAATTCTTCGGTGCTCAGCCTTCTTCACAGTCCAACTCTCACATCCATACATGACTACTGGAAAAACCATAGTCTTGACTAGACGGACTTTAGTCGGCAAAGTAATGTCTCTGCTTTTGAATATGCTATCTAGGTTGGTCAAAACTTTTCTTCCAAGGAGTGTCTTTTAATTTCATAGCTGCAGTCACCATCTGCGGTGATTTTGGAGCCCCCAAAAATAAAATCTGACACTGTTTCCACTGTTTCCCCATCTATTTCCCATGAAGTGATGGGACTGGATGCCATGATCTTTGTTTTCTGAATGTTGAGCTTTAAGTCAACCTTTTCACTCTCCTCTTTCACTTTCATCAAGAAGAAATACCTGGATTTGGGGGATAAGATGGTATCAGTTCAGTTCAGTCGCTCAGTCGTGTCCAACTCTTTGCGACCCCATGAATCACAGCATGCCAGGCCTCCCTGTCCATCACCAACTCCCGGAGTTCACCCAGACCCACGCCCATGGAGTCAGTGATGCCATCCAGCCATCTCATCCTCTGTCGTCCCCTTCTCCCCATGACCCCAATCCCTCCCAGCATCAGAGTCTTTTCCAATGAGTCAACTCTTTGCATAAGGTGGACAAAGTACTAGAGCTTCAACTTCAGCTTCATGCCTTCCAAAGAAATCCCAGGGCTGATTTCCTTCAGAATGGACTGGTTGGATCTCCTTGCAGTCCAAGGGACTCTCAAGAGTCTTCTCCAACACCACAGTTCAAAAGCATCAATTCTTCGGTGCTCAGCCTTCTTCACAGTCCAACTCTCACATCCATACATGACTACTGGAAAAACCATAGTCTTGACTAGACGGACTTTAGTCGGCAAAGTAATGTCTCTGCTTTTGAATATGCTATCTAGGTTGGTCAAAACTTTTCTTCCAAGGAGTGTCTTTTAATTTCATAGCTGCAGTCACCATCTGCGGTGATTTTGGAGCCCCCAAAAATAAAATCTGACACTGTTTCCACTGTTTCCCCATCTATTTCCCATGAAGTGATGGGACTGGATGCCATGATCTTTGTTTTCTGAATGTTGAGCTTTAAGTCAACCTTTTCACTCTCCTCTTTCACTTTCATCAAGAAGCTCTTTAGCTCCTCTTTGCTTTCTGCCATAAGGGTGGTGTCATCTGCATATCTGAGGTTATTGATATTTCTCCCAGCAATCTTGATTCCAGCTTGTGTTTCGATTGGAAAAGGTCCTTTGATCAGAAACCAAGAGATCTTGATCCTAGCCAGCACATATGCGTGATTTTGAACAAGATATGTCAACTGCAACAACTACTATTAACTTCTATCTCTGCTCTTACTTTTATCTGCCAGAAGTTATGGTAAGGGTTCTTCACTTAGTATCTCACTCAGTTGCTACTTTTCTTTAATGTAAGCACTTATCATAACCATTTTATAGATGAGAAAACTTGGTGAGATTTGGTTCTATGAGTCTACAATCCATATAGATATGTTCCAAGACCAAGTTCTTAAATAGTTCCCCTACACCTCTTCCTCTTCAGGCTTCTCTCTTTTATTCCAAAGTTGAGGGGTCTTTACTAGCCATTTTCTACACACTTCTTTCCATTTAAACCTTTTGCGATCTAAACAAAACAAAGCAAAACAAAACACTCAAAAGTTTTTACTTCCTTCTAGGAACAAGGGATAATTTCTGGTAGTTGCTATTAGGTGGATATTAGTAGCGTTCTGAATTATGATATGAAATAATATATGTTAACTATTACTACTTATATGCAGAGTACATCATGAGAAACGCTGGGCTGGAAGAAACACACCTAGAATGAAGATTGCCGAGAGAAATATCAATAACCTCAGATATACAGATGACGCCACCCTTATGGCAGAAAGTGAAGAGGAACTAAAAAGCCTCTTGATGAAAGTGGAAGAGGAGAGTGAAAAAGTTGGCTTAAAGCTCAACATTCAGAAAACAAAGATCATGGAACCTGGTCCCATCACTTCATGGGAAATAGATGGGGAAACAGTGGAAACAGTGTCAGATTTTATTTTGGGGGGCTCCAAAATCACTGCAGATGGTGATTGCAGCCATGAAATTAAAAGACGCTTACTCCTTGGAAGGAGGGTTATGACCAACCTAGTTAGTATATTAAAAAGCAGAGATATTATTTGCCAACAAAGGTCCATCTAGTCAAGGCTATGGTTTTTCCTGTGGTCATGTATGGATGTGAGAGTTGGACTGTGAAGAAGGCTGAGCGCCGAAGAATTGATGCTTTTGAACTGTGGTGTTGGAGAAGACTCTTGAGAGTCCCTTGGACTGCAAGGAGATCCAACCAGTCCATCTTAAAGGAGATCAGTTCTGGGTGTTCATTGATGCTGAAGCTGAAACTCCAATACTTTGGCCACCTCACGTGAAGAGTTGACTCATTGGAAAAGACCCTGATGCTGGGAGGGATGGGGGCAAGAGGAGAAGGAGATGACAGAGAATGAGATGGCTGGATGGCATCACCGACTCGATGAACATGAGTCTGAGTGAACTCTGGGAGTTGGTGATGGACAGGGAGGCCTGGCATGCGGTGATTCATGAGGTCGCAAAGAGTTGGACATGACTGATGACTGAATTGAACTGAACTATTACTACATGGAATATCAGTTATTAACCATCTATAGGGGTAAAAGTTTGTGGATAAACCAAGTAAATAATGTCAATACTCTCATTCCTCTAAAACTTTAACTCAATGAAATGGTACACAGAATGGAGGCAAAGAGAATTTACTGTAAATCTAATGAAGCTTAAGTTTCCAAGGTCTGGTGAGAAGACTGAAAAATTTTGTAATAATTTTTGTATTTGTACTTAGACAGGGTCCTTAAATTAAACCTTGAGTGTGTTCCTTACTTATCTGTACCTCAATTTTCTCTTTTGAAAAAGGTGGTTAAAAGAGGACAGATTATAGGATTACGCTGTAAAGAGCTATATTGCATAGGAAACTGGAATGTTAAGCCCATTTCAGTTCAGTTTCAATTCAGTTCACTCACTCAGTAGTGTCCGACCGTATGAATCGCATCACGCCACGCCTCCCTGTCCATCACCAACTCCCAGAGTTCACTCAGACTCATGCCCTTCGAGTCAGTGATGCCATCTAGCTATCTCATCCTCTGTCATCCCCTTCTCTTCCTGACCCCAATCCCTCTAGCATCAGAGTCTTTTCTAATGAGTC
Source organism: Aepyceros melampus (assembly GCA_006408695.1). Lineage (NCBI taxonomy): Eukaryota > Metazoa > Chordata > Mammalia > Artiodactyla > Bovidae > Aepyceros > Aepyceros melampus. Next base: position 773,031 of record SJXQ01005523.1, on the reverse strand, counting down.
AACTCTTTGCATAAGGTGGACAAAGTACTGGAGTTTTAGCTTTAGCATCATTCCTTCCAAAGACATCCTAGGGCTGATCTCCTTCAGAATGGATTGGTTGGATCTCCTTGCAGTCCAAGGGACTCTCAAGAGTCTTCTCCAACACCACAGTTCAAAAGCATCAATTCTTCGGTGCTCAGCCTTCTTCACAGTCCAACCTTCACATCCATACATGATCACAGGAAAAAACATAGCCTTGACTAGACGGACTTTAGTTGGCAAAGTAATGTCTCTGCTTTTGAATATGCTATCTAGGTTGGTCATAACTTTTCTTCCAAGCAGTAAGCATCTTTTAATTTCATGGTTGCAGTCACCATCTGCAGTGATTTTGGAGCCCAGAAAAATAAAGTCTCCCACTGTATCCCCATCTATTTGCCATGAAGTGATGGGACCAGATGACATGATCTTCATTTTCTGAATGTTGAGCTTTAAGCCAACTTTTTCACTCTCCTCTTTCACGTTCATCAAGAGGCTTTTTAGCTCCTCTTCACTTTCTGCCATAAGGGTGGTATCATCTGCATATCTGAGGTTATTGATATTTCTCCCGGCAATCTTGATTCCAGCTTGTGCTTCTTCCAGTCCAGCATTTCTCATGATGTACTCTGCAGATAAGTTAAATAAGCAGAGCGACAATATACAGCCTTGACATACTCCTTTTCCTATTTGGAACCAGTCTGTTGTTCCATGTCTAGTTCTAACTGTTGCTTCCTGATGAGCATACAGATTTCTCAAGAGGCAGGTCAGGTGGTCTGGTGTTCCCATCTCTCTCAGAATTTTCCACAGTTTATTGTGATCCACACAGTCAAAGGCTTTGGCATAGTCAATAAAGCAGAAATAGATGTTTTTTCTGGAACTCTCTTGCTTTTATGATGATCCAGCGGATGTTGGCAATTTGATCTCTGGTTCCTCTGCCTTTTCTGAAACCAGCTTGAACATTAGGAAGTTCACAGTTCACGTATTGCTGAAGCCTGGCTTGAAGAATTTTGAGTATTACTTTACTAGCATGTGAGATGAGTGCAATTGTGTGGTAGTTTGAGCATTCTTTGGTATTGCCTTTATTTGGGATTGGAATAAAAACCATGAAACAAGGCAAATTAGAAGTGGTCAAACAGGAGATGGCAAGAGTGAACATTGACATTTTAGGAATCAGTGAACTAAAAAGGACTGGAATGGGTGAATTACCTCAGATGACCATTATATCTACTGTTGTGGGCAAGAATCCCTTAGAAGGAATGGAGTAGCCATCACAGTCAAGAAAAGAGTCCAAGAAGTTCACAGTTCACGTATTGCTGAAGCCTGGCTTGAAGAATTTTGAGTATTACTTTACTAGCATGTGAGATGAGTGCAATTGTGTGGTAGTTTGAGCATTCTTTGGTATTGCCTTTATTTGGGATTGGAATAAAAACCATGAAACAAGGCAAATTAGAAGTGGTCAAACAGGAGATGGCAAGAGTGAACATTGACATTTTAGGAATCAGTGAACTAAAAAGGACTGGAATGGGTGAATTACCTCAGATGACCATTATATCTACTGTTGTGGGCAAGAATCCCTTAGAAGGAATGGAGTAGCCATCACAGTCAAGAAAAGAGTCCAAAATGCAGTACTTGAAGGCAGTCTCAAAAATGACAGAATGATCTCTGTTTGTTTCCAAGGCAAACCAATCAATATTATGTTAATCCAAGTCTATGAAAAGCTGAAATTGAACAGTTCTATGAAGATCTACAAGACCTTTTAGAACTAACACCCCCAAAAAAGATGCCCTTTTCATTATAAGGGACTGGAATGCAAAAGTAGGAAGTCAAGAAATACCTGGAGTAATAGGCAAATTTGGCCTTGGAGTACAAAATCAAGCAGGGCAAAGGCTAATAAAGTTTTGCCAAGAGAACACACTGGTCATAGAAAACACCTTCTTTCAACAACACAAGAGAAAACTCTACATATGGACATCACCAGATGGTCAACACCGAAATCAGATTGATTATATTCTTTGCAGCCAAAGATGGAGAAGCTCTATACAGTCAGCAAAAACAAGACCAGCAGCTGACTGTGGCTCAGATCATGAACTCCATATTGCCAAATTCAGACTGAAATGGAAGAAAGTAGGAAAAACCACTAGACCATTCAGGTATGACCTAAATCAAATCCCTTATGATTATACAGTGGAAATGAGAAATAGATTTAAGGGACTAGATCTGGTAGACTGCCTGATAACTATGGATGGAGGTTTGTGACACTGTATAGGAGTCAGGGAGCAAGACCATCCCCAAGAAAAAGAAATGCAAAAAAGCAAAATGAGGAGGCCTTACAAATAGCTGTGAAAAGAACAGAAGCCAAAATCAAAGGAGAAGAGGAAAGATATAACCATCTGAATTCAGAGTTCCAAAGAATTGCAAGGAGATATATGAAAGCCTTCCTCAGTGATCAGTGCAAAGAAATAGAGGAAAAGAACAGAATGGGAAAGACTTGAGATCTCTTCAAGAAAATTAGAGATACCAAGGGAACATTTCATGCAAAAATGGACTCAATAAAGAACATAAATGGTATGGACCTAACAGAAGCAAAAGATATTAAGAAGAGGTGGCAAGAATACACAAGGGAACTGTACAAAAGGGATCTTCATAACCCAAATGATCATGATGGTGTGATCACTCACCTAGAGCCAGACATTCTGGAATGTGAAGTCAAGTGGGCCTTAGAAAGCAGCCCCACGAACAAAGCAAGTAGAGGTGATGGAATTCCAGTTGAGCTATTTCAAATCCTAAAAGATGATGCTGTGAAAGTGCTGCACTCAATATGCCAGCAAATTTGGAAAACTCAGCAGTGGCCACAGGACTGGAAAAGGTCAGTTTTCATTCCAATCCCTGAGAACAGCAATACCAAAGAATGCTCAAACTACCGCACAATTGCACTCATCTCACATGCTAGTAAAGTAATGCTCAAAATTCTCCAAGCCAGACTTCAGCAATACGTGAACCGTGAACTCCCTGATGTTCAAGCTGGTTTTAGAAAAGGCAGAGGAACCAGAGATCAAATTGCCAACATCTGCTGGATCATGGAAAAAGCAAGAGAGTTCCAGAAAAACATCTATTTCTGCTTTATTGACTATGCCAAAGCCTTTGACTGTGTGGATCACAATAAACTGTGGAAAATTCTGAGAGAGATGGGAATACCAGACCACCTGACCTGCCTCTTGAGAAATCTGTATGCAGGTCAGGAAGCAACAGTTAGAACGGACATGGAACAACAGACTGGTTCCAAATAGGAAAAGGAGTATGTCAAGGCTGTATATTGTTGCTCTGCTTATTTAACTTATCTGCAGAGTACATCATGAGAAATGCTGGACTGGAAGAAGCACAAGCTGGAATCAAGATTGCCGGGAGAAATATCAATAACCTCAGATATGCAGATGACACCACCCTTATGGCAGAAAGTGAAGAGGAGCTAAAAAGCCTCTTGATGAAAGTGAAAGAGAAGAGTGAAGAAGTTGGCTTAAAGCTCAACATTCAGAAAATGAAGATCATGTCATCTGGTCCCATCACTTCATGGCAAATAGATGGGGATACAGTGGGAGACTTTATTTTTCTGGGCTCCAAAATCACTGCAGATGGTGATTGCAGCCATGAAATTAAAGCCGCTTACTTCTTGGAAGGAAAGTTATGACCAGCCTAGACAGCATATTCAAAAGCAGAGACATTACTTTGCAAATAAACGTCCATTCAGTCAAGGCTATGGTTTTTCCAATAGTCATGTATGGATGTGAGATTTGGACTATAAAGAAAGCTGAGAACTGAAGCATTTGATACTTTTGAACTACGGTATTGGAGAAGACTCTTGAGAGTCCCTCAGACTGCAAGGAGATCCAACCAATCCATCCTCAGGAGATCAGTCCTGAGTGTTCATTGGAAGGACTAATGCTGAAGCTGAAACTCCAACACTTTGGCCACCTGATGTGAAGAGCTGACTCATTTGAAAAGATCCTGATGCTGTGAAAGATTGAAGTTGTGAAAAGAAGGGGACGACAGGGAATGAGATGGTTGGATGACATCGCTAACTCGATGGACATGAGTTTGAGTAAACTCCAGGAGTTGATGATGGACAGGGAGGCCTGGCATGCTGCAGTCCATGGAGTCACAAAGAGTCAGACATGACTGAGTGACTGATTGAACTATAGGATTATTATGCGGATTAAATAATTTATTGCAGCAAAGCACCTGAAACAGAGCACCTGAAGTGATCAATAAATGTAAGCTATTTGTACTTATTACTTTTAATAGCATATATGGATATTGAAAGTGGACATACTAGTTGAACAAAATTTGACGAGCCCCAATACTTGTTCACAATTGCTCCTTTGCCTAGCTTGGGGCCACCATTACCAATCATCATTTAAAGACCTATTTTCACTCACACACTGAGTCAAACTTCCTAGAATGTACTCAGCATTCATAAACTGAAACTGTATCAAATAACTTGAATTTAGTTGCTGATCTTAGGCATGGGCTAATTTTGGGATTTTCATTTTCCTAATAAGTTATTGAATAAATTTTTCTCAATGCTGAGTTCTCGATTATTTGAATTAAAAATCCACCTATGTTTATTGTCCTTGTCGGAAAATGCATTAGACATGTTTTTTTGTTTGTTTGTTTCTTTTCCTGTTTAACTGGCAGTGTACTAAGTTACTCACTTGCTCAAAACCTTCTAATTGGAAATAATAATGATCATTTTATAATAACTTCATCTAATTTTTATCACATTTCTAGGATGCAGTCCAGGCAAACTTCGCTATTTCATTTTACACACAAAAAATTGAAGTTCAGGTAGTGAAATGATTTGTCCAATAAAACTGAGTAAATGAATCAGAAACAGGAGCATAAACCAGAATTTCCAACTCCAATTCCAAGACTTGAAGTTTACACTAACTGAACTTTTCAAAGCTCTAGTCCTTTAGTCGGAGAAGGCAATAGCACCCCACTCCAGTCCTCTTGCCTGGAAAATCCCATGGACGGAGGAGCCTGGTAGGCTGCGGTCCATGGGGTCGCTAAAGGTTGGACACGACTGAGCGACTTCACTTTCACCTTTCACTTTCATGCACTGGAGAAGGAAATGGCAACCCACTCCAGTGTTCTTGCCTGGAGAATCCCAGGGACGGGGGAGCCTGGTGGGCTGATGTCTATGGGGTCACACAGAGTCGGACACGACTGAAGCGACTTAGCAGCAGCAGTCTTTTAGTAGAATAATGTTTTTATTTTATTTTTCAAGCCTGGGCTCTCACTAGGACTTGTATATTAAAGGGGTAAGATTTTTTTTTTCTTTATAGTATATATCCAACACTTGATTAGTCTCAAGTGTTGAGGCAGAAAATATGTCAATAAATGTTGTGTAGTACTATTATAATTTTTATTAATAATTTCAGGCAGTGTAACCTCTGGGAAATTTAAGTTTTAATAAGCACCACTGCCAAAATCAGCCTTATGTATATGTATATATAATGGATATTGTCTTGCAAACATTATTTGTGGAACTGGAGAAAAGCCACCCAGGGAACTTCTCTCCACAACTTTGCCATGCAGGAGAGTCTGTTATTACTACTTTTGGATTAAGACATTGCTGACCCAAGGAAACTTAGTTTTCAGATGCAAAAATCCCTGGAACTGTTTAAACCCTACCAAAGACAATTACAGCTTAATGTCACAGAAGTAGGCAAATTATAACTATAAGAGGGAGACATGTCAACAAAGAAAGGTTATGGGATTTGAGTTAGAGAATCTGAGTGTTAGTCCTACTTAGTTTATTTTTCCATTCTAGCAAGATGCTTCTCAGCTTAATGCACTGACAAGGCACTACTTAGTGCAATCTCATTTAGACTCTATTTCTGGATCTTTTAACCTTCAGAGTTCTTTCCCCCCATCCCAACTCTTATCCCACTAGTGATCTTAAAGAAGAATTGAATAGCATACTGATGAAATTTTCAGCTGATATTTTTAGGAGGTGGTAGAAACACCACTAAGGACAAATACATAATGCAGATTCTCCGGCAAAGATGTATTAAGATCTAATTTAGGAGGGAAATGCACAATATTTTCCTAGGCAATAATCAAAAATACCAGTGATTAGATAAAGTAAAATAAACTTGATCACAAAAATCAAGACACACAGGTTATAAAAATAAAAACATATTTGCCATCACCAATAACTAAAAAAGCCACAGACTTTTCTGGAAGTTAGTATCATATAATGTTATCCCAGGAACTGGTGGTCTGAGCAAAGCCACTATTAACAGAAAGCGTGACTTTTAGCTAAGAGACAAGAGTATGTTTGAGTTTGAGGAAGTAGAAGTAGTAGCAATACTATCGCTATTAATAATAATGACCAACAATAATAATTATAAAACCTCTATTTGATTAACACTTTATAACTTTAAAAGCACTTTCACATATATCACTTGATTCTCAAAATGACTTAGTGAGGTAAGCAATAGAAGATTTAGAATTGCCATTTCAGAAGAGAAAATTAAAAGAGGGGAAGTATTTTCTACAAGGTTATTTAATTCATGAATCAAGGACCATTATAGAAACTTAGAACTTGATTCCTCCTTAAAAACTTCTAGTTCAATCCCTTATTTTACACATTAGAAAACTTGGAGGCTTGGAGAGGAAAAGTGACTTTCTCTTCACACTTTCTTTCAAGGAGAACACAGTTAATTAGTTGCAAAGTAAGCACTTGAACCCAAAGCTTAGTGCATAGATCTTTTCACCAAATTGCTGCCTCCTAGATGGTCTTGAAATGATTGAATGATTAACTAAGTCCAGGTCAGTTATGAAATTTTTCAGGAAGAGTCCAGGGCTGGCTTTGATGTTAGATGAGAAAGATAGATTTTCACTAACATGATTACAGTAATAATGACATTTGCAATGGAATAAATGAGTACAGATTTGAACACCTATGAATCAAAGACACAGAGCAAATAGGTGGAGGAGCTAGCAATGTGGGCACTGATTTATGAAGAGTCTAGAAGATTAAAAGTGCTAAATATGCATGACTTGGGCTAATGACTGAGGAAAGACAAGGAAGTCTTAAATATTTGAAGGGTACAAATGTTATAAAGGAAGCAAAGATATTTTAAAGGCAAGGAGATAAAAGTCAACACTTTGGATTAATGGAATCCAATGAAGAAAAGAAAAAACAAAGGTTGAACATACAGAAATACTTTAAAATGAAATTTATTATTTTCTAGATATGTCTTCCAGGATTAGAGGTGGAGTCTGCCCTTTGGAATATTTAAAATATGATTGGACCCAAAGTACCTAAGCCAAGACACCGAAGCTATGTTCTGTGGATCCATAACGGCTAGTGTACACACTCTCACAGGTCATTTCCATCGCTCATGTTGTAATTCTGGAACCATATGACATTGCCTTGACTTTCACTCATTTTGAAGGCTGAGGCTTTGGAGATGTATGTAGTAAGAACAGTGGGCTCTCTGACTGACTATAACTCCTTTCTTCAGTGCAGGACCCTACTAGAGATGAGTTTGTCAACCAAATAAGAGGAGATCCAAATAATTTTATAAAACTGCTTCAAGTTAGAAGGAGAAAAACAAATATCATATATTAATACACATATGTGGAACTTAAAAAAATGGTACAGATTGTCTTATTTGCAAAGTAGAAATAGAGACATAGAGATAGAAAATAAACAAATGGATACAAGGGAGAACTGGAGGGGGGGAAGAATTGGGAGGTTGGGATTGACATATATACACCATTGATAGTAAGTACAAAGTAGATTACTAATGAGAGCATACTGTATAGCACAGGGAATTCAATTCTCTGCAGTGACCTAAATAGGAAGGAAAGTCAAAAAAGAGGGTATAAACGTATATGTATAGCTGATTCACTGTGCTGTACAGCAGAAACTAACAATGTTATAAAACAACCATACTCCAATAAAAATTAATTTAAAAAATTAAAAAATAAGACTGCTTTCCAAATAATTGGGATAATTAAACCTAGCAGCTTCAGGAGGGAAGCTCACTCAACTCCAGCTACCTATGTGCTCCCACGTGAAGAATCCAGGAAGACTAGCTCTTGCATCCCAAAGAGCATCTAAGAAGCACCCTGGCTGAGGCTAAGGTTGTATCACTATCATCATCTCCTCACAGCTGATATTTTACATATATTGCCTAGACTGTTAGCCTGGATGCCAAGTTCATAGCTTTGCCATGCCCACCAGTATCTGAGATGCCTGCCTGGTCTGGTCCTACCTTATCTTATTTCTCATCACCTGCACCATTTGGATCCTGATTCTGTGGTCAGCTATTGCCCTACCCTGCCTCCTAATACTGTGTGCTTTGCTATTGAAATGCCGCTGGTAATGAAAAAAAAAAAAAAGTAAAATTGATCACTGACAATACACTTGCTAAGGGAAAAGAAAAAACAGTCAAGTCTACCGAAGTCTCTGCATGTGCTAAGCTAAAAAAGCTTCCATCTGCCCTGCGCAGAGCTTAGACTCTGGCTGCCTGTTTGCTCTTCCATTCCTTGGGACAATGTCTATAATGCTCACCATCCGTAACTATGAAGCACTGTAGCTGGCACAGAGTGATGGTTCAATAACACTTGTTAAGTGAATAAATGAATGAATGAATGAACCCCAGACTGCTTGGCTGGCTGAGGATCAACCACACTAGTCTTTGTATTTCCAGATCCTAGGGATCTGTTTCCTGGCCCAAAATCCCTACACAATGGAGGGATCCTGCCTGGACCACATGGAATATTGATGTACGACTATTTTTAAATAGCACTATTTCCCAGAAGTCCTAGTGGCTAGGCTCTACTTACCATGTTGGAATTATGTCAATTCTGGCACTAGCTTTCATTAAATCCTAAGAGTATCTCATTACTTTAGACAATATGATTTGTGTACGTGGCCACCTTCAAGGTTCTCTGTGAGTTACAGCTCCAGAGCTTTCTCCAGGTTCCTCCTCCACAAATACTACTGTAACGCTACCCTATCTCCCTGCAGAACCCATGTCTCTTATGAAAACTTTTTCTTTTTAAATCCTTTTTTCTTCTTTTCTTCTTCTGGAAACCAATACATTCTTCCCCAAACAAAAGGATTACTGAGACCTTTCAGTCAGAATTTTGGTTGCCATCACATCTTAGACTATTCATTAACTACGTGCTATATGGAAAAGCGCTGAAGATCATTACAGCTGTAGTCGGAAGCCAGTGTGCTAGGATAATGAAAAACAACTCTGCGGTTCCCCATGCTCTGTTAGTTGTGTTTGTCATAAATGAGTTGTGGAGATTCAGAGTGAATGATCCATATCATATTGAACTGTCCCTTTTTTTATCGCTGACAATTAAGGTGACTGAGAAGCAGGGCCAGTGTCAGACTGAATCTAATTGGAAACCTTCTCTCATTAATGTCTGATGTTGACTTGCATTACTTGATGAAATTAGGACCACAGTGAAATGGATTTTATCGTACATTATGAGCTGGTGGAGCTCTCTTCCATTTCAGTGTTTTTTGTTTTGTTTTTCTTTTTAACCTCATCCCACCCCTAGTTCTGTGACAGAAGAGGCATAGAAGAGCAGGAATTTTGAGTAAGGCAGGTCTGTGCACAAACAAAGCAAAAACAGATATGTAGTAAAGGAAATTGAAACCATATGGACTTTTATGTCACATATGTTTGAGCAGTTCCTGGGTACTGCTGTGGAACCAGAGGACCAGGGGACCTTCCAGAAGTCACCTTGACCCTAGGACTCCAGGCACAATTGCCCCTAACTTGGCCCAGATAGATGAGCATTTATCTTACATGTAAGGGGTATGGTATGGAGAAGAACATATACATCCTCCCTCTACCCTCTCCAGTCATTGGCTGCCTCAATGAAACGTACTTTTGAAAGCTCTCATTGAAAGTTTGGGTCTTCAGTTGAGGTATTATTTCTAAGTGTTTGAATTAAAGAATGGGAATTTTCCTCTAGCTATGTCCCCTCTTCCCTGACCCTTACCATTTCTGGAAGCAATAAGAGGAATCAGGGATAGATGAGGAGACATGAAAAATCTGAGCAGAATATTGAGGAGAATACTCCAGACCCATGGAAGAAAAAAACTTCAGACCTTCCAACAAAAAACAAGCAAGCAAATTTGCTTTGAATAACAAAAGCACGGCCAATGCTTACAGTATGCTTTTTATTAAGCATATGTTAGACCACAGAGGTTCTGACTTTTGTATACCCAAAGGTAGGCTGGTTTAGTTCAGTTTTGTTTTTTCCACAGCTCTATTAGATATGAGTAAAATTAATATGAACTCACATTCTGAATGATTAGTTGAGCATTTTACAAATGTTAAAATGCTTTCAAAACACTTGACAACAACAGAGAGCTTAGAAATATCATCTGGAAACATCACAAACTAGAATCCACAAATTACTTTGTCTAAAACCTCCTAGTTAGAAACATGGCTTTTTAGAATACACATTCTATTTACTCAGAAATATACACAGTTATCTTCAATTTCAAAAGATGAAGCAGTGGCTACGTTAAGCTATTTGATATCTAATTAGTGCCCAGATAGTCAGTGGTCTTTGATCCCTCTGACCCTGAGATACTAGGATCCACCCAGTATGACTTAAGAGAGGAGTGGGCCATTCTTAACAAAAGTGTGGTACTAGCCAAGTTAGTCCTCTGCACCTCCCCGTCCTCTTCCCACTTTTTCTTCCTGTCCTTGTCAACCCTCCTCACCCAGTGTCAGTCACCAGCCCCCTCCCTTGCCCCATGACAGTATATAAGAATCTTCTTTCCCACCATCTGAAACCTCTTGAAGGTTTCCTATGTCCACTCTCAAACCACATTTGTCTTGTGCTTTTCAGTAAGAATGAAGCTTTTTTAAACAAATTCATTTCAGGATATCAATGACACAATCGTATTTACAACACTGCCCAACCTAGAAACATTTGGAAGTAAACTGAAACACTAACCCACTGTGCAAGGTCTTTTTCTTACCTGTATGGGATTTTATTTTCCTCAAGCAGCAATCCCAACTCAATGTCACGACCCTGATTTTATCTCATCCATCACCTCCTGGGTTTCAGCAAATAACAAATTACTAGAGCCCTAAAAACCTCAGTTGTATTTCACCATTTTTTCTGGTCGGAAATGGACACCTACAAAGTTGAACTGATGCCCAGGTCACTTAGAGGCCCAGTGAATGAACTGGCTCTACTGCTAAAATCTTGACTCCTAATCCAGTGCTCTTTCCCTTCCCGCACACTGCCAACTCTGCTATACACTGTTTTGGATCCCAAATGTTTCACTCAAACCTACCAACAGAATTTCTCTCAGGCACAGGAGAATTGCCTGGTTAAACTGAGGACAGTAGAAAGGACATTGTCATGCTTACAGAGACCTACTCTATTATATCTAGAATCCGAATATCCAATTGATAAGTGATAGCTTCTCCCTCTAAGGAAAATTCAACATAGGGATAATCTGTGAGATATTCTATGCCACGAAAATATACCTAAATGCTGTGCTCATGCTGATACACTTTTGTACTGCTATAACCACTGCTAGCATCTCTTCCAAAGAATATCTTATAGAAGAAGGAATCAAACAAAGCTGGAAAGTTGTTGATGGGTGGTTGGTAAAAATGCAGAGAACTTATGCAGTAAGCAAAGCAAACAAGCTTCCATCTTGGAGTCAAAAGTTGTATAAGTGAAGACTTTCCTATAAACTAGAAGTGATGCAAGGCCTCAGGAGAATGACCTTCTAAAGGGTCTACACACACACTGTGCTTAGTTGATGCCAAACACCTGGCCTGAGAGAAAACCATTCAGTCAATCAAGCAGATGTTTAGTCTACCCTCTGCCAAACATCTGGGCGATTGATGGGATCATTTCCTTTTCATTATGGAGCTTGGCCACAGCAACCCAGAGGTGTAATCACAGCATGAGAACACAGCATGAGGATGACAGATATCTTGACTCACCAGGATCCCCAGCATGGGACATTTTTCAGGTCTGTGCAGGTCAATTCAACATCACTTTAGTTTAAGATTTGTTGGTCATTTGTTGAGCTGAGGCACTTTGATGCCAGCATATTTTTTAATCCCTACTTCATAAAGAGCAAAGGCCCTGAGTTGACAAAAAACACCTTATTGACATTCAAGGATAGGAGGCCATTGGCTGAAAGCTACACTGGTTTCCTCCCAAACTGTAGCGAAGTGACCTTCCTCTGCTGTTCAGATGCTGTGGGGGGAAAAGTGCAGGCATTTTGCTGGCATTGGCCTGGGGATTCATGAGTATAGAATTTGGCTCCAACGCAAAACATACTCCATCTGACAAAGAGAAATCATTTAGTGGGCACTCTCTTAATTATAACAATTTGGAAGATGGAAAAGTTAAGGACAACAGCAGAAAGCATAATGAGTCAAAACAAAAATTTTGTCTTTGGCTTCCCTTCTGTTACACTAGCATTCCAAAGGGTTGGAGAGGAAAACCAACATTTACCAATATCTTCCTCATCAGTTCTAATAAAAGGCTAGAGGAGAAAAAAAGGAATGAGGGGACAGGGACAAGTTTTAACAAAAGAAGGAAATAAAGGACTCCATCATCTTGTATACTAAGGAGTAACAGGATAGTGATGACAATTGTCATTTATTATTCAATAAAATTTTCCTCTGAGGTAGGGGGATGTCTGGAGGAAGGGTACAAGCGTTCAGCCACAGGTCACATCTCACTCAGGAACACTGCAGGATCTGATCCAGGAATCCTCAGAAAACTAGATGGATAGCTCTCCTGATGGCCTCCTGGGGAGACTGCCCCTGGAAAGAGTAGAGGACTACCTTAGTGTGTCTTCCTTGCTTACAATACTACAATGGTAATGCCTTACAGGTGTCCAGAATACTGTACTCTTCAAAGTGATTTCATACAGACGACTTCCTTTGATCCCTGCAGTTTAAAGCGCAAGGTGCAGTTTAAAGGAAACAGAAGGAAGAATATAATAAAGTATATACTCTCTGCCCGATACTTTTCCAGACTCTTTGCTAAGCACTTTCATACGGCATCACATTCAGCCTATCCAAACCAGGATATATGTATTTTTACCTCCTATTCATTGAAGAGAAGATTGGGTTCAGAGAGGCTAAGCAATTTGCCCAAAGTCACCCAGCCAGTGTATCTATTTTAGGTATAGTGTTTTATCGGTTTAAATGTACTCATATGCAAAAATGTAAACAGTTTTGGTTTATTTCTTAATTTTTAAATCAAAATCTTAAGTGAGGATTTCGATTACTACATCAAGATAATACCTTTCTGAGCACCAGTTAGCATGTCCAATGACAGAGAAAAAAAATCACTACAGCAAAATCTCCCCTTGAAGTTTTCACTTTCACTGTATTCTTTCCTGAACTACTCCATTGCAGTTGTCTCTCAGGAATCATCCCCCTTCCTCAAACGTTCTCTGATCTTAGCCTTGCTCCGAAGCCCTTCACAAATGCCTTATGACCCTCAACTACATTAATATCATGAAACCTACACTTCCTTTCATTATATAATCCAGACCAAAACCATTCACCTCCCATTCAGCAGAGCTCTCCCCATGCATTTAACATAATCACTAGCTACTTTCAAAATCCTTTCTTCACCTGTCCCTGGGCACAACACTATTTTCAGATCCATTGGTTAGTTTCTCCTCATCTTCCTGACCTTTACAGCTTGAAATACTCCAGAGCTTCTCTTTTTATCTATAATCATGTCTAAGGTTATCCCATTCAGTTCAGTGACTCTAAATACCATCTACACAGGGATGACTCCCAAATCTGTATGTCCAGAACTAATCTCTACCTTGAACTTCAAATATACACAACTATGTTGCTCAACATTTTCACCTGGATAAAAGTTATCACAGACTTAACATGTCTGAAATCACACTCTCCTATGGTCCTTCCCTTTCACAATCTCAATAGGTAGCAGTTCCATTTCACCAGTGTTCTGACCCAAATCCCTAGAATCATTCATGACTCCACTTTTCTACATGCCAGATCCAACCCATCAACAAATCCCATCAGATTCACTTTGAAAATAGGTGCAAGCCCCCTCCTGCTTTAAGATTTTGGCATTCACCATCTCCTTTGCCTGAAATGATCTTTCCCCAAATGTATGCATGCTCCCTCATTTCTTTCAGGTCCTTATTCCAATATCACCTCCTCAGACAGGTGACCACCTTATGTTCAGAAGTTCTATCTCCTAACTACTACTCTATCTTAGTATTTATTCTCACCTGATACAACAGAGTTGATGTTGCACTGTCTACATCCTTGATCATATCTTTGGCCTCCCCGAGAGGTAACAACAGATACTTCTCTTACAGCCTATGGTTTCCTTTGTCTCTCTGACTAATGGCCTTATTGTTTTCCTCTAGCAATGAAAACACATTCAGCCTACATGCAGGCAGGCCAGAAATGTTAAAAGTTAACAATCTAGGAACCAAGGAGGGACAGAAGTTTGTGGACAAATATTCCAACATTGTGTCCTTCATGAGGACCACTCTGAGCAGTTTTCTGCACTGACTTTCAGAAAATTCTCAGTGGGATTCAGCCCCAGTTGCCCACAGTGGCAACCCAATCATTAGTGCACTCTTTATTCCCTTTTGTCCCTTCTCTGCCTTACTTCTCTATCCTTTCACGAGGTTACCTCTTAAATAAACTGCTTACACCCAAACCCTTGTTTTGGGGTTTGCTTTAGGGGCAACCAACAATATATTTTATATACTTGTTTGTTTACCATCTCTTCTCCCCTTCTCAATGCAAGCTTCATGAGAACAGCAAAATCATTTTGTCCATAGTTGTATTACAGCATCTATGAGCCTGGCACATAAGAAGCATTCAATCACTTTTTGTTGAATGAATTATATCTCTATTTGAATCTGATTTCTTTCCCCTGTGTTTTCTTGCCAATGGGATGTAGTATCATGGGTTTGAAGATCTGTGCTCTCATCAAAACAGAGAAGACAGAATAGAAGGCAAATGAGATGGCAGGGTCAGGGGATGAAAAGAAGAGAAATCCACATTCTTTATCACACATCTTCCAGGGGTCCCAAGGGCAAGTCTCAGATAAACAATATCCAAATCTGAAATGGACCTTGGTGACAGGATGGTCAATAAATTTGAACTCATCAAAGCACTTCCAGACCAGGGTAGCAGTGGGTTCTGTTACTGGGACAAAGCAGCAGGACCAGCTTGGGAAGGAGAGTTTGACAAATGCCTTTTCCTCTTCAAATATTTTCCCTCTTGGGTCACTGGTCTTTTATCAACATCTGAAGCACAAGAGCTTCTTTTGAATGATAGGCATGATCTTCTGGTCACTAGGCTGATAAGAAGGTGAAAAGCCAGTGGATGTATTTGCTTTTTACCTCCACGGACATCCCTTTATTTGAGATGAATCATCACTCCAAGAACATAAGGAAGGCCCCACTCAAGTAACATAAAGGTCAAGTTCATTGGTATGTTCAAGACGTGCAGGTCTTTATTGAGAAAACAACATGTATCACATTAGTACAGCCTCTATGCTGAGCTCATCTTCCCCTAAGAAAACATCAAGAATACACCTGCATGTGGAGAAATTCTCATTAGGAAACAAACGGGAAACTGGCAGAAGGACTCTTCAACCAAGACCATAAAGAAAGATCACACAGAGTCAGATGGAAACAGAACAGAAGTCATCAGGTTGCTGCTATGAGAAGACACAAGTGAGGGGGGCTATCATGGGCTCAGAGATCCTGGCTGAGGAATAAGCAGTTTGAGCCACATCCTGGGCACCCCAGCCCTGAGGTGTGACAACAGAGAGATGATTCCCCTTAGCTGGTTTAAAAACTAGTGGGACTTATAGGAGGGCTGTAAGAAACCAAGACTCTGCTCATAAAGTGAGTGCATGCTTGTTTACCTCCAGGAACAAGGGGAGGGAAGCAGACTGAAACTGCCCCAGGGCTCTGGCTGCTTTCCTCTGACCGTCCCAGACCCTCTAGCTCTGGGGCAGCTCTCAACTAGGGTGAAGACCATTTAGTGAAATAGTCAGAGAAAGATAAATGCTAAATGTTATCACTTACATGTGGAGTCTACAGAATAAGACACACAAATATAACAAAACAGAAACAGACATGGATATAGATAACAAACTAGTCATTACTAATGGGGAAAGGAAAGGGGGAGAGGCAAGATAGGGATAGGAGATAAGAAATAAAAACTACCATGTAGGAAATAAACTGTTAAAAACATGTTGAACAGCACAGGAAATATAGCAAATATTTTATAATAACTTTAAATGCATTCTAATATGTAAAACATTGGATCATTATGTTATACACTGAAACTAATACTGTAAATCAACTGTAGTTGACAACTCACACAACTCAACAGGAAAAACAAACATGCAATCCAATTTAAAAATGAACAAAAAGCATAGAAATGCATTTTTCCGAAGACACACACACAAATGTCAACAGATACATGAAAAGGTCTCAACACCAGTAATCATAAAGGAATTAAAGATTGAAACCACAATAAAATATCATCTCACATGTGTTAGAATGGCTATTATCAAAAAACAAAACAAAAACAAGAGATATTCAATGTTGGTGAGGATGTAAAGAAAAATAAATCTTATACACTGTTGGTGGTTAACATAAATTAGTATAATCCCTATGGAAAACAGTATGGAGGTTTCTCAAACATGAAAGCAGAACCACCAAATGATTTGGCAGGTCTATTTCTGCATATATATCCAAAAAAATGGAACGACTATCTCCAAGAGCTATCTGCAACCCATGTTGTATTGTAGCATTATTCACAAAGTCAGAGTATGTAAATAGCGTCAACACACACACACACACAGGAATATTATTCAACTATGAGAAAGAACAGGAGCAGGAATCCTTTTGCAACAACATTGATATGTTAAGTGAAATAAGTCAACAGAGAACCAAATAAACTATATACTCTCACTTATAGGTGGAATCTTAAAAAATCAGATCAGAAAGTATATTTGTCATTGCTAGCAGCTGGGGTTGGGTGAGGGCTAGGGAGACGTTATTCAAAGGATATAAGCTTCCAGTAATTTTGTACCTAGTATATATCAAGCTGACTAGTACCTGCTCTACATATATTGCTCATTTAGTTCTTTCAACAGCTCTTTAAAGTTAGTGGTCATCACTATTCACAGATTATTTGGGACTTATAAGAATTAAGAAACTTGCCCAAAGTCACACAGTAAATGAACCATTATTACCTTACCCTTGCTGGTCAAAAAATTTAGGTTTCCAAACATCCTTTATTGATGTAATGCATGTGCCACCCAGAGCAGCTCATTTTGCCTTTTGGCACAGGCATTTTGGCTGAACCCTTTTTGCATGCCACTGCTTGATAATCAAGGGCATCAGCATGGCACCATGAAGGGTGTGCATGTGCAAATGCAGGAGACTTGTCTCAGCTCTCACTGAAGACATGCTGCCCATTGAGAACAAGAGATGAAGAGCCCACTCCGGGCAAGAGGCAAATTGATAATGTGAAAAAGACAATTACAAAGATAGCATCAAAATATTGTAAACCAGAATTGCAGTCCTGAAAAAGTCTACAAGGATGAATGGTGGGGAACCAACCTCGTTAACTGGGTGACGACACCATGCCTGCACTACCCTGAGTTCATAGATCCTGGAGGAAGTTCCCCTGCCTGTATAACATGTCACCAGGACAGACTAAGAGAAAAGGCCAGATATCTTTGACGAGACAGAATTCAGCCTGAAGGAGAGTGACAAGGGTTAAAGCTCTCCTCCTCCTGCACTCAATCCCCCAGCTCTACTCCAGGTTCCCGTTCCACATGCCCTTTGCTCTAGGGGCCTCCTCCATGGCACCCGGCAGTCCACTACCGCGGATTTCACTGGCTACTATCCTGTACAGCGGCAAGAACACAGAGCTTGTTGCAGCAGACCGTCTGCTCAAATCAAGACACTGACCCTCACAAGGAAGGAAGCTTAAACAGGTCACTCATGCTTGAATTTCAGTTGCCTCACCTGACGAGGTTTTTAGGAGAATTAAGTGAGATAACATCAGAGAGCCAGCCAGCACACATGCTCAATGAATGGTATCAATTGTTGCACACAGCAGTCATTGCTGTTTTCCTTCTGATTCTGAAGTATCGTGAAAGTTTAATTGCTGAGATGTCTGAAGGAGATGAAGAGGTAATAAAGACGACAAAGCCTCCTCACCTTTCCCTCCTTTCAAAATTTATGAGTCCAAAGAATCCAAGGGTCTATGAAGTATGTTAGCACCATAGAAGCAGGCCCGGAATTGTGTTTTCAGGAAATGTAGGAGACCCAGGTTCGACTCCTGGGTTGGGAAGATACCCTGGAGAAGGAAATGGCAACCCACTCCAGTATTTTTGCCAGGAAAATCCCATGGACAGAGAAGCCTGACAGGTTACAGTCAATCAGGTTACAAACAGACACAACTTCGTGACTAAACCACCATCAGTATAACCAAGGCTATGGGCCAAGGATCTTTTAGCAAGAGTCTAGATGAAAGGAACAGAGATGCAAACGGAAGCAGACGTAAAATCATGTCCAACTTACAACAGCCTGCAGGGCCATGTGGGAGGATCAGGTTTTGGCCAGCTCCACCATGCAGCTCCGCGCACTGCCAACCCACAGCCTCACTCTCAGGCTAAGGCCATAGCACATACATAAAGGGATGTTGTCTAACCATTGACTTGGATTTTATCCACATATCTAGGCTTGTGTAGAACACTAATCCAGAAAAAAAGCCCTGAGAAACCTGAGGGCTTTTTTTAAAGACTTTAACTCAGCCTGCCATGTGGATGGGGTGAAGATGATAGGAGACAAAAGTTAAAGGCAGTAAAGATTCTTGTTGTCCCTCAGATAGATTAAAGTAGGATAAAGTGCTGGATCAAAACTCACAAAATGGGTTGAATTACCTGCCCTCCTTCTTAAAGGCCAGCTTAAGTCTCGTGAGTCTCAATCTTTCCATCTATAAAATGGGATGACTAAGTTGTACCTTTACAGTTCCGTGTACATCTATAATTCTATGAGTCTTAGGAAAAAGTGTGATGAAATTTTTTAAATGAAAGAATAAACTAGTTTATAAATAGTCATGTGGGCCCATGGAATTCCCCATTATACGTCAGAGTATACACAAAGAAAGAAATAGCCTTCATCTTCAGTTTGTAATTCTGACCTTATATTCAGGGCTGATTGAACAGTCTATTCAAAAGCAGAGACATTACTTTGCCAACAAAGGGCCGTCTAGTCAAGGCTATGGTTTTTCCAGGGGTCATGTATTGATGTGAGAGTTGGACTGTGAAGAAAGCTGAGTGCTGGAGAATTGATGCTTTTGAACTGTGGTGTTGTAAAAGACTCTTGAGAGTCCCTTGGACTGCAAGGAGATCCAACCGGTCCATCCTAAAGGAGATCAGTCCTGGGATTTCTTTGGAAGGAATGATGCTAAAGCTGAAACTCCAATATTTTGGCCACCTCATGAGAAGAGTTGACCCACTGGAAAAGACTCTGATGCTGGAGGGATTGGGGGCAGAAGGAAAAGGGGACGACAGAGTATGAGATGGCTGAATGGCATTACCGACTCGATGGACAAGAGTTTGGGTGAACTCTGGGAGTTGTTGATGGACAGAGAGGCCTGGCATGCTGCAATCCATGGGGTTGCAAAGAGTCAGACACGACTGAGCAACTGAACTGAACTGAACAGTCTATACTATACAATGATAGAATGATGCCTAGACTAGAAATCAGAGGATCTGACTCAGAAACCTGGCTCCCCTTCTTCTGACTGCATCTTCTGACAAGTCACCTAACCTCTCTACATATCACCATCACTTTCTGACTATTCCTCGGAGCATTGAAAAATACGACATTTAATCCTGAAAGTGAACATATTTCATAATCTGTATAGCCCTATACAAGTAAAATACTTCACTATTATCATATTTTTCTGTTGCCATGGCTAACTCACCAAAACACCTAATACTGTTTCTACTCACCCTGGATTATAAAGTGTACTTGATACCATTCCATTTTAATTGAGCGTAACATAGTGGTCAAAGTTTAGTTTATCTCACCCTTTGATGACTTCCTGGGTTCTGAAGCTGACAGTCTAAATGTGGCAGACAGACAAGGGCATAATTATGGAGAAAGAGTGGCAGCTACTACCCAGGGACTAGAAAGCTGCTGAGACAGCAGAGGTATCAGCAGAACTTCTAGCTGATTTGGGCCATATCTACTATGTGCAGGAATCCCTCAGAAGAAATGGAGTAGCCATCATGGTCAACAAAAGAGTCCAAAATGCAGTACTTGGATGCAATCTCAAAAACGACAGAATGATCTCTGTTTGTTTCCAAGGCAAACCATTCAACATCACAGTAATCCAAGCCTATGCCCCAACCAGTAATGCTGAAAAAGCTGAAGTTGAACAATTCTATGAAGACCTACAAGACCTTTTAGAACTAAAACCCAAAAAAGATGTCCTTTTCATTATAGGGGACTGCTTCAGCATCATTCCTTCCAAAGAAATCCCAGGGCCGATCTCCTTCAGAATGGACTGGTTGGATCTCCTTGCAGTCCAAGGGACTCTCAAGAGTCTTCTCCAACACAACAGTTCAAAAGCATCAATTCTTCGGCGCTCAGCCTTCTTCACAGTCCAACTCTCACAGCCACATGACTACTGGAAAAACCATAGCCTTGACTAGATGGACCTTAGTCGGCAAAGTAATATCTCTGCTTTTGAATATGCTATCTAGGTTGCTCATAACTTTTCTTCCAAGGAATAAGTGTCTTTTAATTTTATGGCTGCAGTCACCATCTGCAGTGATTTTGGCCCCCCAAAATAAAATCTGACACTGTTTCCACTGTTTCCCCGTCTATTTCTCATGAAGTGATGGGACCAGATGCCATGATCTTCGTTTTCTGAATGTTGAGCTTTAAGCCAACTTTTTCACTCTCCTCTTTCCTTTCATCAAGAGGCTCTTTAGTTCCTCTTCACTTTCTGCCATAAGGGTGGCGTCATCTGCATATCTGAGGTTATTGATATTTCTCCCGACAATCTTGATTCCAGCTTGTGTTTCTTCCAGTCCAGCGTTTCTCATGATGTACTCTGCAGATAAGTTAAATAAGCAGGGTGACAATATACGGCCTTGATGTACTCCTTTTCCTATTTGGAACCAGTCTGTTGTTCCATGTCCAGATCCAGGTGTTTCTTGACTCCTTACTTTTGCATTCCAGTCCCCTATAATGAAAAGGAGATCGGCTGTGGCATTTCTTTGGAAGGAATGATGCTGAAACGGAAGCTCAGGTACTTTGGCCACTTCATGCGAAGAGTTGACTCACTGGGAAAGACTCTGATGCTGGGAGGGATTTGGGGCAGGAGGAGAAGGGGACGACCGAGGATGAGATGGCTGGATGGCGTCACTGACTCCATGGGAGTGGGTCTGGGTGAACTCCGGGAGTTGGTGATGGACAGGGAGGCCTGGCGTGCTGCAATTCATAGGGTCGCAAAGAGTTGGACACGACTGAGTGACTGAACTGAACTTAGAGTTATTCAGTAGGCCTAGTCTTGCAGAAGGATCTGGTCTCAGTGAAATTCAAACAAAGGAATCACAGTGGTTTAGTCAATGAAGAATAGGTCATTCCTCTGAAGAGTCATCAAGCAGCACAATTAAAAAAAAAAAAAAAACCTCAGCCATATCTCCTCGTTTCACCAGTCAAGAAGCTAAGATGTAGCTCAGAAGCTTAAGAAGTCTTCTTTTGGGTGGTGGGAGGAGCGTTCAGGATTGGGAACTCATGTACACCCATGGTGGATTCATGTCAATGTATGGCAAAACCAATACAGTATTGTAAAGTAAAAAATAAATAAATAAATAAAAGACACTTGGAAAAAAAAAAAGAAGTCTTCTTTGGGAGTGTTGACCATCAGCAACCTTATGGCACTTACCTGAGTAAACTATGTAAGTTATTCTGATGCTGCCCAGGGTCCTTTATTTATAGTACCAAGGCAGACCTGCTCTCCCTGACAATGGGGTCCCATTAAGCTAACCTTGGCCCTCACCTGGGGCTGGGTATGGGCCTGTCTAGTCAAGCCATCAAGTAGCTCATTAACTGTGGTTGTAGTACAGACTACTTCACCCAGGTCAAATGTATGATCCCAAACCCAAACCAAGTCCATACATACATGAAGACCACAAGCCAGGCAGTCTGTAGAAACCAGATTCCTAAAGATGAAAGGGAAATTCAACAATTAGCCAAGTAAAACGCACATGCCCAATTCAAAAACCAAGAAGATAAATTCAAGAGCTGAGTTGCCAAGCCAATAATGTTTTTAAAGCCAGCTGAGGCCAATAGCTTGCTGGAAAGTTTAGATCATCATGGGTGGTGAAGCTTTACCAGAAAGATCAGCCAAGAGAACTGAAGGAGTCATTTTGAAGCTACCACGTGCTTCAATGTCCCAAGCTTTCCTCCATTCAGTTCCTACATTCATGAATGAAGACAATGTTAGAGAAACCAGCAAGGAAAGTTGCTACTAGGCCAGCTCTGTCACCAAAACCTACTATTTCTAGACTGGAAGGATGTGCATGGATGTGTTGCCAGAGGGGACAAATATGATTTTGTTTGTCTCTTCTATCTACTTCTCTAAAATGTTCTTTCATGGATATACATTAGTTTTCATAATGGATTTTATATATATATATATATATATATATATAGAGAGAGAGAGAGAGAGAGAGAGAGAGAGAGCGCGCGAGAGAGCACACACACTTTGAAAACACAGAAAGGAATGCTGACCATTAAAGTCTCTGTCCACCGTTTAGCAGACCACAGTAAGGTGAAGGTGAAGGTGAAGTCGCTCAGTCGTGTCCAACTCTTTGTGACCCCATGGACTGTAACCTATTAGGCTTCTTCATCCATGGGATTCTCCAGGCAAGAATACTGGAGTGGATTGCCATTTCCTCTCTGATGCTTTGGGAAGAAATGATGTGCTCAGTTCTAGTGTCTCATGTTTCTTTTGGCAAAAAGACATGACAACCTGTTTCCCAACTCAAGCTACTATAGATGGAGAAGGGAATGGCAATCCACTCCAGTATTCCTGCCTGGAGAATTCCATGGACAGAGAAACCTGGGGGGCTACAGTCTGTGGGGTCGCAAAGAGTCAGACACGACTGAGCGACTGACACACACACAGGCTACTATAGGAGGCATCAGGACCACTGTTCTTAAGTGAAACTTTTGATTCCCTTCAAATTAACCCCAAGAGTAGGATCATCATCAGGTACATATACTCCTTCACTCTTGGGTCCCTGGAGTATCTCTGATGCCTGCAACTGAGGATGAAAGGGAAAGAAAGGAATAAAGGACATACCATCAGTGCATGCCTGACTCAGCTAAACACCCAAGGGATGAGTATCTCCACTGAGGGGATGTGGCTCTTCCTAACCAGCCCCTAAGTGTAGCTTGAAAATAAGTGGAAAAGAGCGAGAAAAAAATCATTCTTTCATCCAGTAACTTCAGTTGACTCCAGTGTATGGCCAGTCCTGCTCTAGGGTTTGTTTGGAACACCTGAATTTGTTCCAGAGTGACTGACTTAACTGGGAACAATTTGAGCATAACAAGAATTTCACATTTGCTTAAGTATGAGTTTATATGTGAGTAACATGAGGTGAAGCAGAAACAGTACCTTGCTGAACCAAGCACAGGAATACACAAGACACAGATAGGCCTCAAACACCTGCTCACTCCTCAGTTCCCCATGTGTGCTATGAGCTCCACTCGTACACACCTGATGCCATGCCTTTCCATCCAGTGGTTCAGATGGAACCAGCTGAACTGTTGTTCAGATCATACTCCTCCCATCGCTTTGCAGTAACTCACAAGCTCAAACTCCTCTAAAGCCTAATTCCAGAAGCAAACCTCAGGTATTCTTCAAGGTAGTGTGAAAGCTGTTGTTACAGTCACATACATCTTTATTATTTAACTATATATAAAACCATGCTACCATTTTTATGTCTAATCTTTGTTTTTATGTGTTACTGATGAAGTTTTTGCATTATATCCCTGGTCCATTTTCTACAAAATCCCTGTGTTTTTTCTTGCCTGATTGTGCATACCACCATGATTTTTAGGAATTCATGTTGCCATATTATAGAAATGACTGTACAAGACTTTGCCAGGCATGATGAGGAAAGCAGATATAGCTGAGGCAATGAGTGCCTGCAGAACTCCTTCCCCAGAGTTACTTAGGAAATGTATGATTCCCTGAACCTCAAATCGAAGAAAAATCAATTGAGAAACTGGAGAAATGGGAGCAAGTATTCTAATTCTCCTACGAGTATTAAAACTTATCAATTAATTTGAAGACATTACTGGCTCTAAGGAATCAACTGACACATAGAATAAAAAGACAAGATTGGTATATCCAGAAACTGGAAGAGAATTACACAGGAGAAAAATGATCAGGATCAAACCTGTTGGTCTTGCTTATAGCTACTGACCATGTTGTCTGCATATGCATGCATCCCTGTCTAGCTTTTGGCATGAAACTAAATTTTAATATGCTTTTTATTAAACATGAATTATACTTGCTTGAAAGCAAATATTCATAAGTTTATATGGGCAATACACTTAATACAAGTCCTATAAGTGGTGTTCAAAGAATAACAAGTATTGAAAGAAAAATATGTTCTTAGGTGACAATTCTCTCTTCACCTTGCTGCTGCTGCTGCTGCTAAGTCACTTCAGTCATGTCCGACTCTGTGTGACCCCACAGACGGCAGCCCACCAGGCTAGGAGACACAGATACTGTTATTTGAATACTACATATAGTGATCACTACATGTTAGTTATGTCACTTGTATTTTCCAGTTTGAATATGCATTATAAGTTATATCTTCTGTTAAGTGCTTTATTTGTTACTTTCAACTATCTGTTATTCTTAATAACATGTAAATAGTATTAGGGATATTCAGTTCAGTTCAGTCACTCAGTCGTGTCCAACTCCAGCATGCCAGGCTTCCCTGTCCATCAACAACTCCCTGAACTTGCTGAAACACATATCCACAGAGTCAGTGATGCCATCCAACCATCTCACCCTCTGTCATCCCTTTCTCCCGCCTTCAACATTTCCCAGCATCAGGGTCTTTTCCAATGAGTCAGCTATTCGCATCAGGTGGCCAAAGTACTGGAGCTTTCGCATCAGTCCCTCCAGTGAATATTCAGGACTGATTTCCTTCAGGATTGACTGGTTTGATTTCCTTGCAGACCAAGGGCCTCTCAAGAGTCTTCTCCAACACCAAGTTCAAAAGCATCAATTCTTTGGTGCTCAGCTTTCTTTACGGTCCAACTCTCACATCCATACACGACTACTGGAAAAACCATAGCTTTGACTAGATGGACCTTTATCAGCAAAGTAATGTCTCTGCTTTTTAATATTCCGTCTAGGTTGGTCATAGTTTTTCTTCCAAGGAGCAAGTGTCTTTTAATTTCATGGCTGCAGTCACCATCAGCAGGGATTTTGGAGCCCAAGAAAATAAAGTTTTCACTGTTTCCATTGTTTCTCCATCTATTTGCCATGAACTGATGGGACTGGGTGCCATCAAGAGGTTCTTTAGTTCCTCTATTAGGAATATATTATTTAGTTCCTATATTAGAATGGGCTTCCCTGGTGGCTCAGATGGTAAGGCGTCTGCCTGCAATGCAGGAGACCCAGGTTTGATCCCTGGGTCAGGAACATCCCCTGGAGAAGGAAATGGCAACCCACTCCAATACTCTCACCTGGAAAATTCCATGAATGGAGGAGCCTGGTAGGCTACAGTCCATGGGATCACAAAGAGTCGGACATGACTGAGTGACTACACTTTCACTTTCTTTTGTATTAGGAATATTAAGTGTATTTTAAGATCAACATGACTTCAGGCATACCTGAAAATGCTTAGGAATTCTGATTTCTCATTCCAAAATCCTAAAAATTGATATTTGTCTGGAATTTAGAAATGTTAAGTCCAGGCACAATCTTTGGCCAAAATAAAACTTGAGTTCTATGAAGCCTGAATGACATGTTTCTCGAGGATACATTGACTTGAAATCTCAGGTCCAATGTTCTCAGAACCATATGCCATATCTTGCAACTATTCTCATATTTTTCTTGGCCAACTCAGAGATAACTAGAGTTAGAATTCAGGATCAGTTAAAACTTATTGTGTTTTAAAACGTAATATTAAAACATATTATGTATATGCATGCATGGATAGG
This sequence comes from Aepyceros melampus, assembly GCA_006408695.1. Classification (NCBI taxonomy): domain Eukaryota; kingdom Metazoa; phylum Chordata; class Mammalia; order Artiodactyla; family Bovidae; genus Aepyceros; species Aepyceros melampus. Next base: position 746,675 of record SJXQ01005523.1, on the reverse strand, counting down.
GAAACTCTGTGCCTTGTCAATTCTGCTGTGAATCCAAAACTACTCTAAAAAGTAAAGTCTCTTCTTTAAAAAAAAGCTCACACAATCTCAAAGTTTGGAGTTAACATTCTCCACATGATGTGCTTACACACACATACATGAGATCCAAATTATATAAACTCCCTTGGTCTTTTAAAAGAGCAGTTTCCCTTGGCCCATAAGCCCTAGTCCCAGTCCAAATGATGGATGGAGGTTTCCATTTCTCACTCACAAACACACATCGAACTCTTTGTCTGCACCCCTTAATTTCAGAGGAAGCAGGCATTCCTCAGCAAGGCCCTTGGGAGGTTCACAAAGGCTCAGCTGTCATAAATCAAAAATCTGTGGCATTAGCGGAGTCAAAGAATAGTGCAGGGGTAACATTTTCCCAAACTTGCTGAGGGGGAGTCAAATCTAGAGTTTAATGAAATGAAATCTTTTCATGGTGAACGCGACTAAGGCAGCTGGAGCACTTCTCTCTTGAAGTGACTTTTAACTGTATTGTGAGAAGATTTAAGACCTGTCCCCAAATCCAGAGGCAGAAGCAGTCTTCATCCCCCACTGAGAGGGACAGCCAAGGGAAAGCCGTTTTCTAAGCACAGAGCTCTGTGCAAAGCTGACTAAAGCTGGGGACATCTTGAAGGCATTGAAAGAAAATGAAGCAACAGATGAACAGAGAATCCAAGAAGGACCAAACTCACTGTCTTGTGGGCAGTATTTTCTGTCCCCTGGGCAGTATGTTCCCTCCACAGGGAAAGCGAAAACCCACTGCTGCCAATGGACTGAGAATAGTGTAGCATGTCTGTCTTTAGTACTCTGTGTTCAAAATTGACTTCTCTGAAACCTGTGGATGAGTTGAATTGCAAGTGGATGGAAAGATGATGTAACAATTTGTACCATGCAATTACCTGGAGAGATCTTTCAAAATACTCCAAAAGGTTCAACAGACCAGTTGAGTTGAATCTGAATTTCAAAACTCTTATCAAGGATATTTGTTTATTTCTTTTTGTTTTTAACCAGCAAACAATTTTGGTCCTGGGTCATTGAGGATTAAAGAGGTATAAAGGCAGGCTGGCTTCCATAAAATAAACTGTATTTTTTCAACCTTTCCTCTGCTGTCTGGAAAACAGTAAAAGAACTGGGAAGAGAACAAAGAACCTATCTGAAGTCTTTGATGCTGTCATTGGTGGAGAGGAGTCCCCATACTCTCAATGCCCCATCCCTCTCATCTTTATTGGCCAGGCCCTACCACTTTTTTGTGCTTATAAAATAAAGATTTGTAAAGTTAAAACAGTCCACCTTGGGAAGACTTGCTCCAAGTTTTTGCCCCCTCTTTTGGTTTTGGTCCTGATCTACAAACGCTATACAAATGGTCCCAGATGTTGAACTCTGTGTAAGGGGATGGGGTCCTAGGTGCCTTGAACTTATGATAAACAGTCTCTGCCCTGACTAATGCTTCTTTGTGACTTTATACATAAATTTTCTCCAGACACTCTCTTGACTGCTAACCATACTTAGCTTCTTTGTCATCATATATGCCTATAGAAGTCTTCTATCAATCCTGAAGATGTCATCAGCCCTTCTTGGAATTCCTAAAAATTTGTATACAAAAATGTTATGCATGGTATTGATTTTATTAAGGATTTTCCGAGAGAGAGAAGGAATGTCACATCACTAATTCTATACTCAGACCCACACAAAAACAAATGGACGAATTCTCTCCTCTTTATTAGGTCTCCCTCTTCCTCCGCTAACTCTGCCTGACTCCCCCCACCCCCTGCCCTCCCACCAGTATTTTATAAAGTCCTTTCCTTCTTCTGGGTGCTGGGGACCTGTGTGCCACTAGAACTTGACTCTACCACAGAGCCCACGGCCCAACACTTCTTTTTGACATGACTCATCTTTCCTCAGAAAGGAATTATCATATTACTACTAAAAAGATAAAATTTTCTTCATATCACTATTGATTTATTTTCCCTCCCAAGTGGTGTTTGCTGTAGAAAAAGAAAAAAAAGATGAAAACCCCAGTCAGCAATTTGAGGCACAGAGCTGTGTCTAAAAACTTGTAATTCTCTACTCATGGACCTTACCAGATTTCCTAAATCATAAGATTGTGAACTACTGCAAGAGAAGATACACCTAGACCACAAGAAAGGATGACACATCTGATATTTACTGTAATAAAAAGTATTATTTAACAATAAAAAACTCAATCATGTGATTTATGAGATGGAAGCTTCATTACGATTTTTTAACTGTAAAGTCAAGGATTTGACTGTACTTTTCACTTTCAGGTTTGGATTTAATACACAACAAATGCATATGGCCACTAAACCTTTTGAAAAGTTTTGGTTTGTATCCTTTTTATCTGGATTGAAACCCATGGGAATGGACAAAGTGAAAACTGATTGTTTGATTGGCCAACATCCATATTTAGAAATATTACTTTAATTTCTCTTTGTGGAATTCACCTCTTCTCCCACTTTCTGCCAGTGTTGTAATGAAAGGGACTGACAAAGGTAACCCCTGATTGATGAGACAATTTGCATAGTGCAACTCCTTGACCACAGGGATTAGTTCAGAGATTAGCACATAATCCATCAGATTCAATGAGACCTTTGCTGAGACTTCTGGGAAAAGAAACACTCTCTTTCTTTCTCTGGCCTTAACAGAATGAGAGTATCTGCTCCAGTCACCTCAACACTGTAAGGGGACCCAGGCTGTGGATAAAGGAAACAGCTAGAGGAAGCAGAGTTGACTAATGCCTGCTGGCCACATTGTTTGAACCTTGAATCAAGTCATTCTTAAAGCCGATATTCCCTAGATTTTTCAGCGACATGAAAGAATAAATTTATTTTTTGCTTTAATTACTGTGAGCTTATCTTGCTTACAACATAAAAAAAAAATCCCAACAAATAAAATGTAGGTATTCGTTTTCTCATTCATTTTTAAGGCATTTACAGAGTACCTATCAAGTACCAGGCAACAGGAATAGAAAAATTAGTATTGTCCTGACCCTGGCCCACAAGAAGTGCAAGGCAGAGGTGTAAGCACAGCTAATACCATAGAGTATGAGTGACAGTGGAAGGTGCTATGGGAGCACAGAGAATGAAGGACTCATTCAGCCAAAGAGAGCTGGTAAAGAAGTTTAGCAGGCAAGGAAGGGACATTCTAGGAGAAGCACAGGGCGTGTGCAAAGGCCAATTGTGATGAAGCTGCACAGCCTTTAAGAGGAATCACCAAGAGTCCCTTACAGCTTGCAAGTGGGTGAGCAAGTGAAGCACAGAGAGATGTGGCTGGAAAGGAGGGTCAGAATCTAATTAGGAAGCACTAGGTATATATAAGGGGATGTCGTGGTCAGTCCTGAATTTTAGAAATACACAGACAATACCCCCAAGGGGCAGCACGAATGGGCTTCCTTTGTCTAACCCTGCAAACTGAGCCAGAGAGCCCCTCATCGATAGGCCTCTCCCCTCTCCCCATCTGCTGCCAAGAGGGATTATAAGGCTGATGCTGACAGTCTCCTGTGCTATTGTGCACTTCAGATATTCATCTGTGCTCTGGAAAATGGCTTGAAATTCTCCATGGAAAGTGCAGACAGAAAGGTCAACAATTATGGAAAATGAATAATGGGCCTGGAACAATCAGGCCACACAGCTGCTGCAATGCATTCTCTGAAACCCGCCTGCCAGGTGTCCGTGTCCCTGCCCAGTGGCCCCGGCCAGGGGTTGGCAGCCAAGCCCTTAGCTAACTAGTATTCCTGGATGGCTAGGGAAGATCCCCAATGGGAGCAGAGAAACCAAAAAGACCACAGCTCTGAGCATGGAGGAAAGTCTTCCTGATGCTTCCTTTGAAGCTCAGTGAATAACCTGCTCTCAGAAGCAAAGGTTAAACAAGGGGCCAAGAGTCAAGACCTCCAGGCAGGGGAGAGCCAAACTGCAGTGTACAGCCACGTGTGCCTGCGGCAGCCTTTTGTTCTCAGAGACACCACTTTCCACAGTCTTCCACCAGCCAAGCAGGAAATCACTGTTGAGAACCTGTGAAAGTCGCTGGAGGAATGCAGAGATGCTCACATTCAGTGCCTAGGAAATAGGCATTCAGCCACTGTGTGCCATGTGGAGGCTGACAAAGCCGAAGCTCTGATGACAGACGGAGGAGATGGCACATGTGCAAACACGGCATCCATTTTAATCAGTGGTGATTCTGCAAGGTTAGTGGCATCCTGTCTGATGAGGAAACTGAGGACCAGAAGTACACAATCCAAGGCAGCAAGAGAATAGACTGGAACCTGGAGCAGCCCAGTTCCAACACTTCATCTCTTTGCACACTGCCAGAGACAGAGGGGAGGCCCAGAGACTGCCTAGAAGTAAACCTCAGCTCTATGATCAGGGTTGGGTTCAGGAATTCTGCCAAAGCCTTGATACAAGAAAGGGTACATCTTTCTATGCTATTTTTACTGAAGACTGGAGAATGTTTTTCTTTTTTTCTTCCCATTAAAAAACACTCAATTTTCTATCATTAGTGATGTAAATTTCAAATGCATTTTTGTGAGAAAAACTGGCCTTTTGGTTATGCCATAATGACACTAAGGGCCTTCCCTTAAGGCTGCTGAGATGGTAATTTTTGAGAAGTGTCCATACAGGGGACTAGAGGGAGAAACACGTGGTAAGGTAAGCAGCCCTTTCTATACAGCTAGTGTTTGGGGGGTCTGGTGATATTTCTTTTTCCTCTCTCACTGGGCCCATAAACTATGGAGCTGCTCCTGGCCCCTTTATCAAAATCTTTTCAAGTGTGCCATCTGTATCCTGCCAGGAACCTGATCCATATATTTCCCTATGCAGAGAGAAGGATGCCACCAGCATAACTGATGTCCTCAGGAGGCAGCAAGGTTTTTTCTACAAGCCCTCAAGGGAAACACACAAGTGTTCTTACAGGGTCAATTTGCTCCTGTCACAGGAACTGACAGCAAGAGGCCTGAGCCCAGGACTCAGGAGAAGGAAGTTTGAGTCCTGGAAACACATACAGCACATACATTCTGTGACCCTAAGAAGTCATACACCCTCTCTGAGCCTTGGCTCCCTTATCTGGATAACACACTGCTTAACTCAAAGCTTAAAAACTGACATGTGTAAATCTTGGCACTTGACAGAGGAGTAATTATATTTGTTAAATAGAAAGAAAAGTTATGGCCAACCTAGATAGCATATTCAAAAGCAGGACATTACTTGGCCGACTAAGGTCCATCTAGTCAAGGCTATGGCTTTTCCTGTGGTCATGTATGGATGTGAGAGTTGGACTGTGAAGAAGGCTGAGCACCGAAGAATTGATGCTTTTGAACTGTGGTGTTGGAGAAGACTCTTGAGAGTCCCTTGGACTGCAAGGAGATCCAACCAGTCCATCCTAAAGGAGATCAACCCTGGGATTTCTTTGGAAGGAATGATGCTGAAGCTGAAACTCCAGTACTTTGGCCACCTCATGCGAAGAGTTGACTCATTGGAAAAGACCCTGATGCTGGGAGGGACTGGGGGCAGGAAGAGAAGGGGACAACAGAGGATGAGATGGCTGGATGGCATCATGGACTAAATGGACGTGAGTCTGAGTGAACTCCGGGAGTGATGGACAGGGAGGCCTAGCATGCTGCAATTCATGGGGTTGCAAAGAGTCGGACACGACTGAGTAACTGAACTGAACTGAACTAAACTGAAATAAAGATAAGAGGGGTTTTGTTGGTGTGGGAAAGCATCTTGCATTTAGTCTCAAACTAGACCATGGACTTGGGGAGATATGGAATAAAGGTAATACTTCACCTATCAGTCTTTCTGTCCCAGTGATTCTGGAACTCAAGGGCACTCCCTGCTGCAAGTGAGAATCAGGTAGAAGAAAAGGCTGAGAGGCTGGTGGCAGGGGCTCCACATTCCAAAGCCCATATCTCTCAAAGAGCCCTAAGCCACGGGGATTATAGGAGGAAGACACAGCATGGTGACGGCCTCAAGAGGAAGATCCTCCTTCGCTTTTCCCCCTTTTGGTAAGAAATGACTATCACCATGACCAAATTACTTAGTTGTCCCTGGATCTTAACTAAGGAAAAATTAGTCGACTGTAGTTCAGTTCTGCACTGATCTAGACCACCCTTCATGAAGGCAGAGGAGCATCTGGGCCTCTGAACCACCTTTTGTCTCCAAGTACTTAACAATAATAGCATCTCATTGCACACTTATTAATAGTTTGTGCTGGCATGGTACTTTCACTGTATTGCCTAGATCAGGGATTTGCATGTGACTTTTTTTTAAGGACTGATAGTGAATAGTTTAGAATTTGCAGGCCAGATGGTATCTGGCCCAACTACTCAACTCTGACAGTGTAGCAAAAAAAGCCAGCACAGACAATATCTAAATGAATGAGCCTATGTTCCAATAAAACCTTATTGACAAAAACAGGTGGCTACTGTAGCTTGCCAAAGGCTGGTCTAGAGCAGTGGCTCTCAGTGGCAGTCAGTGGTAATAGACTTGCGTCTATTTACGAATCCTCTGGAGGGTTCCTGAAGCAGGGTACTGGGCTGCGTGCTCAGAAATTCTGATCCAGGAGGTCTGAGGTTAGGTAGAGAATTTGCATTTCCATCAAGTTCCCAGACAGTGCTGATGCTGCTCATCCAGGGACCACACTTTCAGAATCACTGGCCTAGATGGTGTAGTAGATATTTAAGATCACCACTCTGAAGCCAAAGAACCTGTTACAATCTCTTCTATCTACAACTGGAATGAACTTCGGTAGCTTGGGTTTCTTTATATTTCTTTATATTTCTATATCATCTGTAGAATTAGGGTACTAACAGCATAGACTTCATACAGTTGTCCTGAGCTAAAAGAGTTAACACACATCAACAGTTTAGACAAGTGCCTAACACGTGGTCAGCCCTCACAAAATGTTAGCTAATATTACCCCATTTAACTCTCCCAACAGTGCTATTAGGTAGATTGCTGGCCATTTGATAGTTGAGGTAGCTGGGGCATGGTATCTTTGTGTGATTTTTCAGGAGTGTTCGTTTGGAGGTGATGTCATGACCATCCTCTAGTCTCCTCCACCTCTTCCCTCCCCTAAGCCTGCACCCTCTGCAAAATGGAAGTTAAATGCATCACTCACAGCACAGAGCTCAGAAATGGCAAACTGGGAGTCAAGCCCAGAGCCCCAGAATTGAGAGGTGAACCTTTACCTTCTCTGCACTGCTCTTTTCCCACAGCCCTTGGAGCAAAGGCATTGCCACATGAGGGTCACAGAAATATTAGCCCTTGGGATGTGGGATCCCTACTATACCTCAAGTCTTCACCTGGAACTCAAGCAGGAAATGTTCTGACTCTGACACTCCTTCCGTGCTTCAAGGGAGCCCTCTGCCTCCATTCAGCCCTGGTCAATCATTTTCTGTTAGAAGCCCCTGACCTGCTTGTGGCTACCTTGGCCTAACTCAGGAGGTATTATGACAAGATTTGCCAGCAACGGGCTAGATGTTTTAGATCCATTATCTTACATAATCATCAATATCATTCCATATGGCAAGTACTGTTATTATCCCCATTTAACAAATGCGGAGACTAGGGCTTAGTGGCCGCTGACCTAAGCCATGCAGCTAGGGAGGATGCCAAGGCAGAAACAGATCTAAGGGCTTCCAGAGTTTTTGTTCTTTCCACTCACATGATCTCACCTCCTTAAAAGGTACAAAAAGTAAAAGAAGATTAAGGACAAAGAGCACCACAGGTTAGTACTGAGAGCGAAGGATTTGAAATGTCCAAAATGTAGTTTTACATCTTTGGTAATTTTGGTCAATTTCTCTGAAAAATGTGGATAAGTATAAGTGAATTCATCCCATTCAGGTGAAGTACTCTTGCCAGTTTGAAAAAAAGTTATGCAAGTCTTGCTTTTGTATGGGTGGCTTTATGAGAAGAGGCGGGGAGACTTTTATGAGAAGAAAGGTAGAACTGGAGTATCTCTGACCCCTTGTCCTTAAAAATGAAAAGGAAGAATAATCAAATGTACGCCGAAAATTTAGCAGCAAACAAGCTTCGAGATGACATTTGGGCTGTATTTTTTTTTCTGGTTGTGTGACAATGAGTGCCTGTTCAGCTGGCTTTTCCCAAAGCCTAAGAAAGGTCTCTTAGCTAAAATGTCACAATGCATCTTATTTTCCATTTTCAGCATGTGTTCCAAGGGGAGACTGACACTTCGTCCTGCCTCGCATACCACTTTGAAAATAGCAACAGAAAGCACAAAGAAAGGCAGGAAGGAAGGGGACAGCCTGGAGCTGGCTCAAGTTCTCTGACTTCCGTTTTGCAGCGGGTGCAGGCTTAGGGGAGGGAAGAAGTGGAGGAGACTAGAGGATGGCTGTGACATCACCTCCAAATGAACACTCCTGAGAAACCACACGAAGATATCTGACCTATTTTACACAGCCATTTGATGCTCTGGAAAGTGATTGTCGGAATTATATTTAGAAATTGGGAGATTTTTCTTGGCCAAGTTAGTGGTTATTTCTAAAGTCTTTGGTGTAATGAATAGCCATCATTTGGTGAGCTGAAGTTTGAACTCTGCCTCAAAGGAAGACATGACCCTCCTCCTTTCTAAATTAGCTCCCCTTCCATTTGGACTTTAAAGGCTACACCTAATTGGACCCCTGCTGACATCTCCAGGCTTCTTTCTCTCCACTCATTTCCTATTTTTCCTGTGCTCTGCTGTTGATTTTGTGGTGTTGTTATTACCAACCGAGGATCCACTCATGTGGTTCCTTCTTCCTAGCTGCTGCTGCTGCTGTCACTTCAGTCGTGTCCAACTCTGTGTGACCCCATAGACGGCAGCCCACCAGGCTCCGCTGTCCCTGGGATTCTCCAGGCAAGAACACTGGAGTGGGTTGCCATTTCCTTCTCCACCTTCTTCCTAGAACATCCTTTAAATACCCCACACTCAGCTTCTGATATCTTTGTCTCTTTAACTTCTATTCCTTAAGTAAAGCCTTATGAATCTTAGACATGTTGTTTAATTTCAGATGTATTTGTAGTCAGAGAAACATAATCCACACACAACAAAACGTATTTTCAGAATCACCCAAGTTCTTTACCTATCCAACAAACCCTGATACTCGTATATACTTCCAACAAGTTACAATTGGCAACCAACTGGTCAATTCATTTGCCAGTTTCCCCTGTTTTATTTTACACACCATGCTTCCACTCAAGTGGCCTTTCTAAACACAAGTCTCCTTTCTATCCATCTCCATTTGGAGTCTTCTCACTCATCTACACTAAACAAATTTCAGTCTCCAGACATACTATCTATTCCCAAACACCAATGCTTTCACTTTCATTGTTTTCTTGGATTACCATCTTCCTTTCTTAGCCTGTCCAAAACAAACACTAAATATCTTTCAGTTCAAATACCTCCTTCTTCATAAGTATTTCAACAGCAGGCATTGTTTCTTTCTCCTCATTGTTTCTGCTGTCCTCTCTTATAGAACTTATATTAGTATTACTTGTTTGAATGTCTCCCTCTTGCACTAAGAATTCCTTGAAGTCAAGAGTTTTTTCTTACTTATCTTTAAGTAATATTATATGAAGTTAAATTCAGCAAGCACAAAATGGTTTGTATATTTGATGTTCATTATAGTATCACGTTACTTATTGCAACAGATTTACGAAAAGTCTAATATTACCAATTTTAAGATGTGAAAATGGAGGCTCCCAAAGTTAAGTGACTGCTTCAAGGTGGCACAGCTTGTAGGTGACTGATCTAGACTTGAGGCCAAATCTCTAATTCCTTTTGCAGTACTGAACTTCTATAATTCTATTCAAAATTGTATGCAGGAAAGGAGAAGAGAATGATTATTTCATTATCATTCTGCAGAGAAAAAAATGGCTGGCAAATGCTCTTTCTTTATTTGCAGGGCTATATTATGCCCCATTTGAAATGAATGTCATAAACATTTGCTTCAGCAATGTAACATAACAGCAGCTTCTTTTATTATCCTTGTTTAAACATTTGGGTAGTAAGCAGGTACACCTCACCCAACATATGTTCTCAGTCAAACATACATCCTCTATGCAAATTTTATGGAGTTATCTTTATTAGGTGTTATTTATTCTAAAAGCAGAAGGTGCTAACATGCAGAAAATAATGAACAATATTGGACTGCAGAAAAAAAGCTTAATTATGTAGGTCAGAAGAGTCTTACCAGATAACCACAAAGGCTTAGTAGCATTTAAAAACCACTTTACAAAATGGAGGAGACTGGCATAGGGATGTGCATATATTAACTCCTCACATATTCAAATAAGATCCAGCTATTCTAAAACCATCTTATACAAAGTCTCCAAAACAGCAGAAATCTTTCCCTGTGGCTTCAGATATGAAAATCAGCACAATAAAGGACTTGTTGAAGTGGGGAAAACGGGCTTTTTTAATAATCTATAGGTCTTCATGCGAAACCTGTTTCTGCCACGTAAACTATGGGTGACCTGGGGCAAGTTATTTCATCTTCCAAGTCTTGGAATGAGTCTCTCATTCTCATCTGTGAAATGGGCATAAGGTTGAATTTATCTGAATGTCTATTATTTAGAAGATCAATTGATAAATCTATGTGACACGAAAACCTGGACCATTGAACTATCATATGTATTCATTCAGTTAATACCTATTGTTCTCACACTAGTTGCGCAGAGATAAAATCCTCTTCTAAACACAGGTTTCCAGGAGAAGCCGTGGGGAAGATAGAGAAAAGTCAAGAGGACATTTTCATTCTTTATCTCTATTCCAGACCCCATAAATCCCTTACTGAAGCATCCTTTGACTTTGATTTTCCTCATCCCTTGAGAACAAACATTCTAGTTATCTCCAAACCCTCACCTCTGATATAAGAACAGAGATATTCAAGTTAAGCAGAAAGGAGGAAAGCATTCCAAAAAACAAAAAGCAAATGTACATATCAAGAGATAGTCATTTTCTCCTTTTCTTCGTTGCAATTCTTCCTATTCAGCTTAGTTTAAACCCAACTAATCAGCATTTCTCAGCTAGAGGTGATTTTGTCCCCCGGGGAACATCTGACAATGCCTGGAGACATAATTGGTTGTCCCACTGCAGAAGTGAAACTGGCATCAGGTGGACAGAGGTCGGGGATACTGCTAATCATCCTCCAGGGTGTAGGACAGTCCCCCTCAAAACAGAATCAGCTGATCCAAACTGTCAACAGTGCCAAGGCTGAAGGACTTTGAACTGAGCAAACAATGATCCAGCTAGACATCAGTAAAGGTAAGGGTTCTGATTCAATCCAAACAATATTTAGAGAGTTTTGTTTTGGTGAAAAACCCTTCATTAAATCCTAGAAAAACAGACTCAAGAGATTCAGAAACACTCAAAAATAAGAAAGTAACTTGAGAGTTGTACTTACTCGCTCAGTCGTGTCCAACTCTTTGTGAACCCGTGGACTGTAGTCCTCCAGGTTTCTCTGTTCATGGAATCCTCCAGACAAGAACACTGGGTTGCCGTGCTCTCCTCCAGGGGGTCAACATTTATGTGGAAAATTCTTTCTTGATTGGGGCACTGCTTTCCCTAGAATTAGATGCACAGGAATACTTTTGCAATAGGATACTCGAACAGTTTATGTCGCAGGTAGTTTGTAAAAACTGCAAGTTTAAGGAAGTAATTAAAAGAAGTCTTTACATGCAAATTACCAGCTTCACTTAGCTAGAAACTATCTCTGGGTAGAGTTGCCTGAAGGGGAACTCTTAATTCTCTTTTAAACATTAATTGGAAAGTTACCTACTTCTCTGACTAAAAAATAAAAGGCCAAGTTTAGTTTCATGTAATGTCATTATTTTTGTAGAGGGATTTGTTGAGTTTCTTTTTCTACACCTAATACACAATGTTGTTATATAATTTTTTTCCTTTTCTTTAACTATCCTATTTTAAAACCAGAGTTAGTAGAAATGGAGGGGAGGTTGCTAAAAAACTCATGGTGAGTCTCTATTCCCCCCTGGGAAATTCTCAAGGAAGAGGACTAGGCTAAGAAATATTTCAAGGTGAGATAAACTGCTCTAGCTGTTTCTCTTATATTCCCCAGTCTCTCCTGACTTCAGAACATAGCACCAAGGTGATAGACACGTAGCAGGAACTACTAATATCTAATTATCTTGGTTAGCAGAGAATTTTGGACTTAAGGAGTAGGACCCTCAGAGCTGAGAATAAAGGTTCAAGGCATTTTTAAATACCTATGATTGCTCACAAAAAGCTGATATTAAACAGGTTGGGTATAGCTGGTCATAAAGCATATTCTAGTTCATGCTAGAAGAGAATGGACATGAGCATTAAAAGACCTTTTAAAAGATCATCTCTAACAGACATAAAGAGGCAAACACCAGTGCCATTGGACCTTCTCAGCCAAGCATTAATAAGGAAGGTCTCACAAGACCTCGTTCCCAAGTAAATATTAATAGAACTTATTTGAAGTCGAAATGGTGCCTAGGTAAGAGTTAAGCAAAGTCTAGCAATGGGACCTGCATCTTATGCTGGATCAGAAGAAAGTCTTGGAAATGCAGTGAGGGCCATTCCCATTGCGGGATGGCCAGCCAGACCAACTATCTCTGGCCACTAAGGATGAGCAGAGGAGGGAAGGGATTATGAGACCTCCATAGGAGCCTGAAATATTACGGGGCTGAGTGAGACTATATCTGGGAGGCAGGAATTAGATACTGGGACCCGAAGACCAGAAAAACAATCATTAGTGGGCCAGGCATTCTATTCATTGATATTTATTCTTAATATTGAGAATAGTACAGTCAGACCCATAGAAGACTTCACAGAGCCCTCAGTGTATTGGGTGCTGGGGAATCCCCAGTATCAGTCACCAGGAAGAGGTTCAATGTGTTTACTCATTCAGTCCTGTCCAAATCTTCACAACCCTTTGGACGGCAGCCCATTAGGTTCCTCTCTGGGATTTCCCAGACAAGAATATTGGAGTGTGTTGCCATTTCCCTCTCCAAGGGATATTTCTGACCCAGGGATCAAACTCACATCTCCTGTATTGCAGGAGAATTCTTTACCCATTCTGAGCCATTAAGGAAGCCCAGAGGATCAATAGGCAAACAATATAAAGAGGTCCAGCAGTAAGCCAGTGTCAAATCATGGAGAGACAAAAGCTCTCTCCCATTAACTGCACAACTATAATGTAAAACCCACATAACAATCCTGTAAGTTGTTTGTTATGACTTCATAGTACTGACTTAAAACACTAAGGTTCAGAGACATTAAACACAAGTTTGCACAGGTGAAGAGAGACGGGAGGAATTCCACTTATCCCTTACCCTCCGACCCTGTTCTTCCCTCCCTCTGTGCTGACTTGGGCCCCAAAAGTTCCTACCATATAAAGGTATCAGGAAGGCTTGGTAGCAAATGGCAGGGACTTACCCATGGGACTTTACTTGGGTACAGAATTCCAGTCCCTAGGCATGGGTAGGGAAGGGCCAACCACAGTCTTTCGAAGAATTGTGATATTATGTAAAAGAATCAAGAGGGACTTTCCTGGTGGTCCAGTGGTTAAAGACTCCATGTTTTCAATGCAGGCACAGGAGTTTGATTCCTGGTCAGGGAACTAAGATCCCGCCGGCTGCCAGGTGCAGCAAAAAGTAAAATAAAAATTTTAAAAAGAATCAAGATCCAGTAAGAAATAAGGGACAAAACAGTGGTTCAGTTACTGAGCCTGGGGAGAAGGCCAGCCAAGGAGAAAGTGAAAATGACCCACTGGCCTCCTGTTCTGCATCTCATGTTCCAAATAAGAATGTGATTGTCTAGGGTTTCCAGGTAAAAGACAGGATGCCCTGTTAAAATGTGAATTTCAGATAAACAATGCAATTTTTTAGTATTAGTAATTTTTAATATATGTCCCATGCAATGTTATAATACTAAATACTAATAAATACTGAATAATTGCATGTATTTTCTTAACAAAATTTTCCACTGTTACAATTTAATAATTACAGAAAAGACATTTAGTAAAATTTCACACATATTCTTAACAATTCAAGACGAAACAAAAAAACAGAAAAAAAAAAAAAGAAAACTGCTACTGGTAGAATAGGAAACGAGTAGCCTTAATATGATAAGCATGATGAACATCAATCTGAAAACCAGTCAGCTTGTATTTGGGGTCATCATGGAGGGTCAATGCGTGTGAGTTTGAGCAAACTCCTAGAGATGGTGAAGGATAAGGAGGCCTGGCGTGCTGCAGTCCATGGGGTCGCAAACAGTCAGACACAACTGAGCAACTGAACAACAATGGAGGGATCTGTGCTGGAGCTTGTTGAAGCACAAAGACAGTGGGTCGCTCACTGAACAGATCTTATGACGTTTTTTCCTACTGAAATCTTAACCTGTGGTGGTCTGGCTGTAGAGATATTACAGGTGAGTGGGTTTTTGCAGGCTACCAAGCTGACAATCACACATAATGTTCTTTCTACAGGTAAATGTCTTCCAAGTTCCCTGCAGTGAACTTACAAATGAGTTTTTACAATACAATTTGCTGTTAATTGGAGTCTCTCTCTACAACATGGCATGATTGGGCATGCATTCCCCCAGCTGAGCCCACTCTGCTCTTCCTCTGTTCTTTCCATGCTGAGTCACTGCAAGCTCCCTCCTGCCAGACCATCCACCTGTATGGAACTCTCCACCTGTGGCTCTGGACATGGCTACTTCTTCAAGTCTCTTCAAACAGGCCTTTCCTAATAACTGTATTATCTAAATATTATCCATTTAATGATCCTGAAAATTGTGTTCACTTTTATCAGTTTACAGATTGATACTGTTTGTCTTCCACCAGAATATAAATTCTTGAGTGCAATGACCATCTCAGTTTTTCTTTCCACTCTACATTCAGAAGATACCACAGCACTTAGCACAAAATAGGTTTTTAAATAAATCATATGTATAAAATAAATACATGAATGAACGATCTGAATGAGTTAGTGAGCAATGAAATGTCTTTCCCCTGCAAACTATGATGTGTCCCTAGCTTATGATTAGGACAAGATCTTTTGCCAACTCATGCTAGCATATCTTCATTGCATTCAGGAATGCATCAATTTATTTATTCCTTTATTCTTTCATTCATTTGAGAGCCCTTCATGTATAAGGCACCATGTATACTCTGTTCTTTTAAACTGTGACAAGCCATACTCAACTCAAGTCAGAAAACATGCAGTGTGATGGTAAACATCAGAGGCTACCATGGGTCAACAGTGTATTTTACATAAATTATAAATTTATATAAATTGATTCTTCCTCCCACACACACTTCACAAGGCCCAACTTGGTTAACCGGAACCTCTACCTGCAGCACCATGTGGTTTCGGTTCAAATTTAAAATCCTGTCAGAAGACAGGGGATTGAGATAACAAGCTTCAAAGTAGATATGTACAAACCAGAAGAGGGGAAGTCTCTCAGCTGAAAGACTAAGAGAGAACAGCAGGAAGAATTGGTCCAGAAGAGGGGAAGTCTCTCAGCTGAGAGACTGAGATCAGCAGGAAAAGTTGGTATCAGTTGTGCTGACATTCACTGAAACAAACATCAAACCAGCTGCCTTCCCCAAACATTTCCTCTGCCATCACAGAAACTGACTTCGCTTGCTCCTCTTTCATGTGTTAGCTTCATGGCTACCATTGAACGTACAGACTGTTTCTAGCCTAATTTGTAGATATAACTTGTCATTTGTGGTTCTGTTCCCCCGTTTTTTCCAAACCTGCTAGTCCACAAGTACTCCTTCTTAACTCTAACCTGCTCTGTTGCTTTCACTAGCCAAAATCGTGGCTCAGTGGGTAAAGCGTCTGCCTACAATGCGGGAGACCCGGGTTTGATCCCTGGGTCAGGAAGATCCCCTGGAGAAGGAAATGGCAACTCACTCCAGTACTCTTGCCTGGAAAATCCCATAGACTGAGAAGCCTGGTAGGCTACAGTCCATGGGGTCTCAAAGAGTCGAACACGACTGAGCGATTTTCCCTTCCCTCCCAGAAATCTACCTCTCAGAGAAAGCTTTTAGGATAAGCAGGACTGTCTTCCGAATCTGCCTGGGTGTTTATATTCTAGAGTAGGTGATTCAGAGCAGAAGAGAAAAAGAAAATCATGGGAAAGTGAGAGGAAAACAACATAGAACTGCAGTCAAGGTCGCCAGTATCCTTTCGGTACAGGGATCACCCTAGGTGAAATTATTTCAATTTACCAATCTACAGAGATAAAAAAATCCCACTGTGAAAACCACAGTATTCACAGTAGTGTGTGGCACTGATGTACTGCACCATATGATAAAGCAAATTGAGATCAGGCATTTCATGGTGAGGGGAAAATCATGTGAAGAGTTATAATATGGTTAATGGCATGCAAGGCTGATGGCACTAATTTAACAATTCTCCTTTACGCCTAGGTTATCATACTAATTAGCTACATCTGGAATATTTGTCATTTTAATAGAGTGATTTCACATTTCCCTTTTGCTCTAGTTCTGCAGTTTCCAACCTGATGTTCAGAGTTTCCAGTAAGTTTTAGTAGATCAGATGCTCTGGGTGATTTGAAGCAAATCACTTTGGAATGGAAAACTGTTGAGGATGGCATGGTGGAAAGGATGGAGGCATCAAAATCACATGTGTCGATTACAGTGTAGATGCTAGCAATTTATTTCATCTCTCTGTAAGTGTTTCATTAAAAATGGAAATATAGAACCTATCCTGTAGGCTTATTGTGAGGATTAAAATAATCTCTCTCACATGTCTAACATGAGTTCAATAAATGTCCCATATATGGTAATAATAAAGCACAATTCTTTTTTTTTTCCAATTCTTTTGATGGTTGCAAGATTCATGGCCTAGTAGGTAATAGTAGAAAATTCTAAGATGTTGGTAAGAATAACTTCATATCCCGGAAATTTTAAAACATCCTTTTCCTCTCTACTCATTTTTTGTAAATGAGAAGTTTTGCAAATAAGAGTGATTTAATAGAAAATGATGCTTCTTAAAGGCACAACAGAGGAAACCAACAGTTTGCCATACCCAGGAACAGAACTTTTAGAGAGAAAATAAAAATCACTTAACCTTGATTTCAAATTCAAGGCATGTTTAAATATGTTAGTATGGCCTGGATACTTTATGAGAAACTAGACCCAGGACTAATCACAGGTACGTGTAAATGACATAATCATGGACATAGGAGGCATTAGAACACTAACACCTGTAGAAGTGTATTGTAATCGGTACAGTATTCTATTATCAAGAATTGTTGTTGTTAAACTATAGGTGGAATCTGGGAAATCTGCCAACAATAATGATTATTATTCCTCAAGTACTAACAAAGGCAGAAGAAAGAAATGACAAAAGTGTGGTTCACTTACATAAAACTCATGCCAATTCAGTTACAGCCATCTGGAAAACTTATTATTTATCTTTAATATTTTCCTCCAGAAATTAATACCAGCACGTAATCTGAAAATATGACATAATAAAAAGGAGCTGAACTAAATCCTTAGCAATAGCTACTTATGAAAAATTTGAAAGTTTCTACTGTCTCATCCCGAGAAACCCCACCTGTATCAGTACAATGGAAATAACCAAAAGTTACTGATTCTGTCTTTGTTTCTTGTGTCTCCATCAGACCCATATTTTTCTTTCTGGTAGAAGTGGTTAACTGATGTCCCTAGGCTTCCCTGGTGGCTCAGACAGTAAAGCATCTGCCTGCAATGTGGGAGACCCAGGTTTTATCCCTGGGCTGGGAAGATCCTCTGGAGAAGGAAATGGCGACCCACTCCAGTACCCTTGCCTGGAAAATCCCATGGACGGAGGAGCCTGGTATGCTACAGTCCATGGGGTCGCAAAGAGTCGAACACAACTGAGCGACTTCACTTTCCTTTCCTTTTCCATTTCTCAAACCATTAATGCCTATCTCCTTGCACTAAGATAATAGACAAAGGTTTAAAAACATGACATAGAAACATTATGCAGTAAATCCCAAGTGGAATATTCTAGGCTGAAAGGGAAGACTCTACATTCTAACCATCCCAAAAAGGTAGTCTGCATTCTAATACAATGAAACCAACCACAAAACATGCAGGTCTTTTATTATGATTTTTGCCCCTTACTGCCTCTGCCTTACATATCTGAACTCTCTGCAGGCTCTGGGAGGAATTTTCCTCTATTCCACCTTAGACATTTGAACAGGTTCTTAATACTATGACATTCTTGCACCCCTCTCTCTCTTTAGTCAAATAAGTCTTCTCCATCCTTTGTGTTTCAGTTTAGCTACTCCTCAAAAAGTCCTTCCCTAACTACCCTTTACTACCATTGACCACCATAACCTAGGCTGGTTTTTCCTGTGTGCTCCCATAAAAACTATCAGAATTTAGATGACCTGTTAACAAATGTTTCTTCTTCCAGACATAAACTGCTGAGAGTAAGGCCTGAGTCTGCTTCTCTGTTTTGCTCCTGGCACCTTCCATATGGCAGGCACTCAATAAATACTAGTTGGATTAGTGAGTCCAAGGAATCCCATCTTGAAAGCATTCACCATGTATAAGCTGATTCCTCAAGAGTACAAAGCAAATTGTTCATCATGCAGCTAACTTCAATGGGATAGGCTATATAGATGGATACTTTGCACTTAAATTATATAGTTTGCTTTTGATCAAATTCATCAGCCATCACTTTATCATGACTTTTCTTTACTGTGTACACAGCTCTGACATTATCTTTTTATAACTTTGTTTCTGATCAAACAAGGAACAACCAGGATACAAGGGCAAGAATGTGCTGGTTCTGCCATTAACCTTGGTGGCTTAGCAGACACTCCCCAAGCCCTGGCATGCTGAGTCACTGTCAGCCTATCCAGGAAGAAAGATGAATAAAAGCCCAGAGAGAGCCTGTGAGGCCACACATAGGACTGCTGTGGGGATTAACAGCAGTATTTTTGCAGCTAAATATCGATGGCCTTCAACATCATCACCCCTACGCATTCTCTGTATCAGTTCCCCTGAAATACTCACACTGGTTTCCACTGTTCTGCTGTGGGTCTGAGAGGCAGCCCAGTCCTCTGTTTAGGTTTTACAACCCACTTCACAAACTCCTACTAACCAAACCCATAAGGTCAGTACCTTTTGAAACCAACTTCTGCTACTCCCCAAGAAGGCCAATTAAAGAGCCCACCTGCTGTAGATTGTGTTGCCTCCCAGAATTTGATCACATATGGCTTCCTTAAAGAGGTGGGTGGGGAGATGAATGGCGAAAACACATGTTTGTACTTAAGCCTGATATACACAAGAGCTTTCAACTCTTGGGTAAGAGAGTTTCAGTGGGGTAATGTGTGTTTCTGCTGCCTATAAGAATGATTGGCTATCAAGTGTTTTTGCAGACTTCACAGATTCCCTCAGGAGAGGAGGGGGAAAGCAGAGGGATTGTAACTTGAAACCAGAACAAGTTGAGGATTCATTCTCACCTTGTGACATCTGCAGTTTGGGAAATGGAAAGGCTGCAGAATGATCTCATTCACTTGAAGCCTGAGACTCACACCTCCGCCCCTGCCCCCCTGCCTATCATCTATTTTTAAAGGTGAGGAATCTGAAATGTACTTCAAAATACTCAAGTGATGCTCACCAAAGCCAAAGCCCCTCATTAAATGGCTGGATCTCCCAGATAGGAGACTCAGAGCTTTAGCGTTATTTTCTGTCTCTTCCAAAGTATGAAGAGGGAAAAGTTCATAGCCATTTGAGAATGGCAATTTGAGTTTATCTCAGCTACCTCAAGTACCTTCCCTCAGGCCCCTGAGAGCAGGCACTGTGGTCAGGCACCAAGGCAGAGGGCACCTGGCCTCTTAACTAACCCTCTGAGCCCAGTAATCCTAGCTAGGTGATCATTCAACTTTTTCTTCTTATAGGAAATTCATCTCAGTATTTTGTATAGCATTTGAATTTTGTATAAACACTCAAGAACTACAACTGAGAAAAATCTTGTTTCTGCTACAAATCTACACACAAAAAAAGAAAAAAGCTATACCTTATGAAAAATACCACCATGAGGAACATTTACAGGATTTAACAAATCTTTGGTTAGATATACTTTTCCCTCCACTTACTTTTTGAATGAACCTTGGATCTCTCCTTATAATGAGGCAATTTTGTTTAGAAAAAAGAAGCATTAAAAATTCTAAATAGGAGATTAAAATGAATGAGTACAGGTGGAGAAGGCAATGGCACCCCACTCCAGTACTCTTGCCTGGAAATTCCCATGGATGGAGGAGCCTGGTGGGCTACAGTCCATGGGGTTGCGAAGAGTCGGATATGACTGAGTGACTTCATTTTCACTTTTCACTTTCATGCATTGGAGAAGGAAATGGCAACCCACTCCAGCGTTCTTGCCCGGAGAATCCCAGGGATGGGGGAGCCTGGTAGGCTGCCGTCTCTGGGGTCGCACAGAGTTGGACATGACTGAGCGACAGCAGCAGCAGCAGCAGCAGCAGAGAAGTAGAAGGCTTCGTCTTTTCCATTTTCCCAGATAGTGGCTCAAAGTCTCACTCGGCCTCCTGATACCACTGAGGTCTGGAGTGGGTCTCATTTCTTAGTCAGTAAAGCAGAGGGAATGAGGGTGGAATGGACTCACTGACCTTTAAGGCAGGACTTACCAGCTATGCCATGGCATTCTGCTGTGTCTCAAATAAATTACAATTGTGTGCCATGATGCTGGGGCATGGTCTGGGACAGCAAGAGCTTCTAAGCCAAGCATTTCCAGTCACAAACATCCTTCTCTATTTTTTTTCAATGTGTTATAAAATTATGTTTATTTTATATATTTGCCTTGATGGGAAAAACTATTAGAAAACACTAAAGCTTCAGTCATGCAAAATAAACAATAAGGGCCTACTATATAGCACAGGGAACTATAGTCAATATTTTGTAATAACCTATAATGGAGAAGAAACTGAAAAAGAATATATATGTGTGTGTATATATTTAGATTCAGTTATTGGCACCCCACTCCAGTACTCTTGCCTGGAAAACCCCATGGATGGAGGAGCCTGGTGGGCTGCAGTCCATCGGGTCGCTAAGAGTCGGACACAACTGAGCAACTTCACTTTCACTTTTCACTTTCACGCATTGGAGAAGGAAATGGCAACCTACTCCAGTGTTCTTGCCTGGAGAATCCCAGGGACGGGGGAGCCTGGCGGGCTGCCGTCTATGGGGTCGCACAGAGTCGAACACGACTGAAGCGACTTAGCAGTGGCAGCAGCATATATACATACATATATATGTAGATTCAGATACAAATATAGATATAACTGAATCCCTGTGCTGTACATCTGAGACTAACACAATACAGCAAATCAACTATACTTCAATTAAAAGATAAAGTCTCTGCGAATTCAGTTATTCAATTATTTCCTTGAGGGAAACCTAACAGGTCTCTTTTGGGAAACATACATGAAAACATAATAAAACATAAAGGCAAATAAAGAGAGATGCAAAGTCTCCCACAAACTCAGGACAGCTCCAGCTTGGGTAGGTTTCATGTGTTACAGTTCAAATGAAGTGAGAAGCCCATGTTTAATAGGAGGAGAATGTTTGATTGCAGAGGAAGAGATCATTTGGATACAGAACCCTGTATGTAATTATATTTTTCTTTGACTCGAGTATCAGGGAACTTGGCTTCATTGGAAAAAAAATAGAGAGATTTTAGGAAGTAAAAGAACTAGTCTATATTAAAACAGCTGAAAACACTAGGAGCATTGCAAGAAACTGAAAATTAAAGAGCACCTTATTCCTAGTGAAAGAATTGTATCACTGGTGGGAAAAAGGTTCTTTGGCCACAAACCAAGGGGAATTACTAGAGCAGAGTTGTGAAGGTGGGAGAAATGACAGCAAAGTGGCAAAGCTGTTGTAAAGAGTCAGGAGGGTCACATAAACACCAAAGGGAATAAGGTAAATTCAACAGCATTGGAGGCCTTCAGATAGATCATGCCATCACACCCAAGCAAAAGATCTAAAGGAAAAGAAAATACTGTGATTATTACATGAAAATTTTTTCAATCTCCTTTTATTTGTTAATTACTTATAATCTTGCTTAATTTTTAAAGTCATGTATACTCATTGTGGGAAACCTGATGATAGAAAAGTCTAAACAAGAAAAAACTTATCCTTAATACTACACACAGAGATACTCATAGTATTGCACAGATAAACTAAAATCTATTTAGCCATTTCCCTATGGTTAGACATTTAGGCTTTTTAAAAAAAATTTTATTATAAATTACAATACTTCAATAAACATATTTTTCTCTATCTATAATCATCAGTATATAAGTATATTTTGTTCCTATCACCAGTTGCCTCCTTAGGATGGATTCTTTTCTGAAATAATCTGGGGAAAAGACTATGAATATCTGAAGATCTTTGATGCATACAAACAAATGAAATACTTTCTGGAAAAGTACCAATTCCCATCAATATAAGATAGCTTCTTTTTTAGTGTCCCTCAATTAGTTCAGTCGCTCAGTCGTGTCTGACTCTTTGCGACCCCATGAATCGCAGCACGCCAGGCCTCCCTGTCCGTCACCAACTCCCGGAGTTCACTCAGACTCATGTCCATCGAGTCAGTGATGCCATTCAGCCCCCTCATCCTCTGTCATCCCCCTCTCCTCCTGCCCCCAATCCCTCCCAGCATCAGAGTCTTTTCCAATGAATCAACTCTTCGCATGAGGTGGTCAAAGTACTGGAGTTTCAGCTTTAGCATCAGTCCTTCCAAAGAACATCCAGGACTGATCTCCTTTAGAATGGACTGGCTGGATCTCCTTGCAGTCCAAGGGACTCTCAAGAGTCTTCTCCAACACCACAGTTTAAAAGCATCAATTCTTTGGTGCTCAGCTTTCTTTACAGTCCAACTCTCACATCCATACATAACCACTGGAAAAACCATAGCCTTGACTAGACAGACCTTAGTCAGCAAAGTAACGTCTCTGCCTTTGAATATGTTATCTAGGTTGGTCATAACTTTCCTTCCAAGGAGTAAGTGTCTTTTAATTTCATGGCTGCAATCACCATCTGCAGTCATTTTGGAGCCCAAAACAATAAAGTCTGCCACTGTTTCCACTGTTTCCCCATCTATTTCCCATGAAGTGATGGGGCCAGATGCCATGATCTTAGTTTTCTGGTTAGTACCAATTATAACCTCTCCTACCTCTGCTAAACTGATGTTCCATCACCCTGTACTTTTAGTTTGTATATCAGGTTGATTTTTTTCTTACATGTTAATTACCAGCAATAGAATGTTAATGATAGAAAAGAAACAAACTTTGACCTGAAAACTCGACTAGGGTTAGGAAGAAGCTGTTGGAGAAAGAATGGGGAAGGAAGAGCTTGGATTTAGTGGTCAGCAAACTATAGCCTGAGGACCAAATTCAGCCTGCTGTCCACTGTTGTACAAGCTCAGGATGCCTTTTACATTTTTAAATGCTGTAAAAACCACTAAAGGAAGAATACTGCTTTGTGACATGAGAAATATGAATTCAAATTTCAGTGTCCATAAATAAAGTTTTATTGGAGCACATCCACGCTCATTATTTATGTATTGTCTATAACCACTTTCACACTGCGACAGCAGAAATGAGGAGCTGTGACAGAGACAGTCTGGCCCACAAAACCTAAAATATTTACCATCTGGCCCTTAACAGAAAAAAATCTGCTGACCCCTGGTTTAGGCAATGACTTCTTGCCTGCTGGGAGGTGCAGCGATGTTCAGGTTAGGAAGAAATGGTTGGATTGCTCAGGGATCTTTAATAAGAACATCAGTTTGTCTAAGATATTCATACTCCTCCTCTTTTAGAAGCATGAGATTGCAAGAAGGTGACACTGAGCAGGGATGAGCACAGTTCAGATGTACATGGAGGGAAATAAAGAAAAGTAAAGGATTCTTCTTAGGTAGTTTCAAAACAAGAACTTGAAACTTACCCTGCGTCACTGTGTTACTTGTTTGCCTTGTGAACAGAATGTGCTCAAATTGAATTCAAATCATTTCTTGGTAGCAATGCACAAACACACAGATATACACACTATACATACACTTGGTGGTGGTGGTGGTTTAGTTGCTGAGTCATGTCCGACTCTTGCGACTCCATGACTGTAGCCTGCCAGGCTCCTCTGTCCATGGGATTCTCCAGACAAGAATACTGGAGTGGGTTGCCATTTCCTTCTCCAATATATACACTTGCTCTCTTCTAAAATACAATAAAAATAATAATTTTAGAAGAGAGCCAAGCAAATCCTTAAATTCACTCAACAGCAAAGCAGTGGTCATAGAAAGGTCCTAGTCTAGGCATTAGGAAATTTAGAATTTAAGATACAGTCTGCCATTAACTTGCCATGGAACCTTGGGCAAATCATCTGACATATCTAAGAGTTCAGGGTGGGAAAAAGCTTATGCTTCCAAATCGAGCTCTGATATTCACTGGTTCTGGTTGGTCTAATTTGGTGCTGCCTGGACCAGCAGCATCAGTAGCACATTATGTTAGAGATGCAAATGCTTGGGCTGCCACCGGCTTACAGAAAGGAAATCTGGGGATGACCCACCATTCTATCTTAACAAGTCTTCCAGGTGATTCCAACGCATCCTAATGTTTGATCTAAATTATGTGTTTTTCTCTTAAAGAAAAAATTTCCAATTCTTAAAAGAGCTTTGATGTTGAATTTTAAAATCTCAGTGTAGGATTATACTCAATGGAATGTAAGAGAAATTCAACCAGGATGGCTTAGACTAGACAGGAATTCTTTTGTTTGCTTGGTAACAAGTCCAGAGGCAGACAGCTCAAGGCTACTTCTGTTGCTTGAGGAATTCAAAAGGGCTCTGGCTCCTTCTAGCTTCCTCTTCTACTATCTTTAGCGTTTGGTTTTAATCCACATAACTGCAAAATAGTGACCCCCACCCCTCACAGGCATCTGTGTTCCAAACAGGAAGTAGTTTTCCCTGATCAATCTATGCCTTTACATCAGGAAAACAATAGCTTTCCTGGAAGTTTTATCTAATAGAAAGTATATGCAGCCAGAATATTAATGAAGACAATAATGAACTGAAACAAGTGTTACAGTTAAAAAATGGATGCTAAATTTATATAATAAAATCATATAATTAACACAGACCTCTATCTTTTAACATGGGAGTGGGTGGAGGTCTCAGAATGTGAGAATGGATGAGGGTCCCATGATCTAGTCAGGAGTTAAATATACAAACACCAGGGGACTTGCACAGGTCTATGCTGGTTTCCAACGAAACAAGTTGCCTGGAAATCTTGTAGTTCCATCCTCTAGAGTGAGATAAGCACTCTGCCATCAAGAATAAAGGGCTAAGAAGGGCATCTAGATGCTGGTAGGTAATCAACAGGCTTTGCCATCCTTGGTAGCTTTTTATATGCTTTTTGCTTCAGTCTCTCAGTGTCATTACCTTGACTCCTGTGAATGTCTTACAACTGATTTGATTTCTATTTTTTATTCAGTTATTGAATAATATAATAAATTTTCTTTCATCACAGAAATCCATACCATCTGTGTTGTGATTCTAATGTATTTTGGATTTCCTTCACCTTATTTTATGCTTTCTATTAACTTTCTCTTTTTCCATTCTTCCTATTAAAACGATAAGGCTTTATCTATTCCTCTTCTTACCCTCTCAATTTGTATCAGAGTATACATTTTCTATTTTTATTTTGTTATGAACTACCATTATTTGTTTACCATGTAAATCTGACTCAGTAATATTTAAAACTAACCATTCTTTCCCCTCTTAAATAATACAAATATCTAAAAATGCTTTAATTCAAATCACCGTTCTCTTTTTCCATCTTGTTTAGTGTTTTACTTCCACTTGTCTTTTAACAATCCTACCCCCCCCCCAAATTAGTATCTTTTACAAGATTTCTATCTTTACAGTGAATGCTTATGTAGGCTTATTCACTTGTTTACAATTTCTTCTTGCTTCCTATCCCTTCCCTTTGGGTTCACTTAAAAAAATAATAAAACACAAAGAATATCTTTTAGCAATTCCTTATCAAAGTAAATAATTAGTAAACTTACTTCTTTCTCCAAAAATGTCTTTATTTAATTCTCACTACTAAATGAGGTACAGTTTCCCTTGGAACCTGGAAGGTATTATCCCAACATGTTCTGCCATCCATCACCACCATTGAGAAATATATCAATCTAGTTGTGATTCTTCTATTAGAGAAATCTGTTTTCCTCTGATTTCAATATGTTATTTGATGTTCTCTGGTTTCCCACAGTTTGTCTAGGTTTTTATTTATCCTGTTCAGGGTACTCTGTCAATTGGATGATTCGATCCTTTTTTTTCCAAGTATGGAAAATGTCTTTTAGAAAGCTGCTGCTTCTTTATTCTATTTCATCCTATGAGAACTCATATTAGATGCACATAATACTTTCTCATGCTCTCCCTCCTATCTCTGAAATCTGTATTATAGGTTATTTTCTCATACTGATCTCCCAAATCCCTCAGTCTTTCTTCAGTCATATCTAATCTGTTATTTAACACATTCACTGAGTTCTTAATTGCAAATACTATATTTTATTTCTACAATATGTATTTAGCTTCTTTCAAAACTTTTTTTTCCTACCCGTTTACTATTTACCCATTTGTTATTCTGCAAATCCATTTTTATAATAGTTTCTATTCTTTCTTTCATTTATTTAACCTGCTCTAAATATGTTAATATATAATCTTTTCTAATATGTTCTGTCATTTTGTTACTGTATTATATCTCCTTTACCTTACTGTGAACTCATAAATTTATACTTTTTTTTTTTTTACTTATGAACTTAATTTCACTAGATTGTTGAATTTTGGAAGTTCTAGTACTCCTACCTGGAAAATCTCATGGGCAGAGGAGCCTGGTAGGCTGCAGTCCATGGGGTCGCTAAGAGTCGGACACAACTAAGCAACTTCACTTTCACTTTTCACTTTCATGCATTGGAGAAGGAAATGGCAACCCACTCCAGTGTTCTTGCCTGGAGAATCCCAGGGACAGGGGAGCCTGGTGGGCTGCCGTCTTTAGGGTCACACAGAGTTGGACATGACTGGAGCGACTTAGCAACAGTAGTAGCATAAACCCTGTACTTTCTGTCTCACAGAACCACTCTTGCTTCCTTCTGCCTAGATCCCTAAGTCATCTATTTTCTTAGACATATTTTTTATGTTAATATCTTGCCTGGGGTTCCTATGTTACATGAGCAACATAAATTCAGACATTTTGCTCACTTAGGCTAGAAGCCTTGAATTTTGATTTCCCCTGGATGATGGTTTTGACACACTAAAGCTCCTGGAAAGAAATATCCCAGCAAATATACACTTCTCCAGATTTTTGCCAAGTAGCTTTTTGAGGCTCTTTTTATGGGGAGAGATACAAATCCATGTCCTTATCTAGACCAAAAAGCCATCTTCCTGTGTGAGTATTCCACATCCTTAGGACCTATATTTATACCTGGTTGACTTTCATTCCAGTTTTCACTTCTAGCTTCCTTTTTTCTAGTTAAGAACAAAGCAGTCAATTTACACTAGAAAAAAATAGGATTTTAACTCAGGATTCTAAATGAATAGTGAAATTCTTTCATTGTAAGCCTTGTTCCATTGTTTATTGAGCTGATTGTAAAGTCAAGTCTATTTATAGCACTCACTTCCCCCTTTATTCTGGTTTGCAGGTACAGAGATGTTCTTGATTCTGTTCCTAGATCTCCAAATTAATCACCAGCAAACTCTTTGAAACTCTGATTGAAACTCTGCTTCAATCCTCAGTTTACTCTTTCCATTGTTATTTTCTATCTCACGCTTAATCTCTCTCACACACATATGCACATAGATACACACACACACACACACACACACATTAGGGACACTAGCGATAGCTGTCACCTTAAGCAGTAATTACGGATGTATATTGTTTCAAAAAAAAGATTCTCCTCTTCTAGCCACCTCATTGTATCTTCATGGCCCAAGTCCCTTACGATCTTGCTTTCAGGTGCTAAATGCCATTGCCATATGTCAGCCACCTTGCAATACCATCCTGTTCTCTTGTGTTGATGATGCTATAAATGGCATTGCAGTTTCTAGTCAGCTGCTGGACCCAAGTCCTCCTATCTCCATCAAAGTCAGAGCTCTTCTGTTCCAAGTGGAAAGGGACTTAACCTCTGATATGATACAGGTAATTTGGTTGCCCAGTGACTGCAGTTCTTTGGGTTCATTCAAAGGTATCTTTGATGCTACAGGTTGACTATTTCCTCTGTCATGAAATTTCTTCCACATTCCTAGTAATTGGCCTATTGGCCGGAGGGAAAGTAATTGACAATATCATTAGCCTCCATCCTTTGATTCTAGTATATTTAGAAGTAAGGTGACCTATATTACTTAGCTTCCAAACTGAGGTACTTTTAAGCATGAAAGGGAGCTGTTACATCTACAGCTGTTATATCTACACACGGATGACAAGCGTAAGCCAGAAATATACAATGTACTGGACAAAATCCCAGGTCCTTAACACAAAGGAATCCTAGTTGTTTGTCTTGACCTCCTAAAGTTCCAAATATGCACACACATATATACACACACTACATGCATGATTCATATACATATATTAAAACTGAGGGGGGAGGTGGGGGTCGGGATTGGGAATTCATGTACACTCGTGGCTGATTCATGTCAATGTATAGCAAAAAAAATACAGTATTATAAAGCAAAACAAACTAAAAAAATAAAAATTAATTAAAAAAAAATAAAACTAGGTCTCAACATGACCATAACTCTATAAGAGAAGTGGATTTTCTACTTGTATTTTCTGGGGCAGGCTATTTAGCAAGCCTAAATCACAAGTATGAGAAATGAGACACCAATTAGTAGGGGCAGACAGAAACAGGAAAGGACAAGAACAAAGAGAGACCACAGTGTCTCCAGTTACAGACCAGCGGTTTAGTCCTCTGCTCTCACGGCTGCTCTGGTTGAACCGTGCTGTGACAATTTGCCACTGACCTAGACTGAGAGATACTATGAAAAAGAGCATATGAGATATTTTACTACACTTACTGTCCTGTCTTTAAGAACACAGTTCATTACTTTACACAGTTTTCTCTTTATAGGAACTCATAGAAGAAATTTCTCAGCATTTGTCTCAGTACCAAAACACTTACATCTCTCCCACACAATTGCTTTATATCTATTTTGTGGGCCCAGAATCATGTGATTACTGACCTTTTTTGCTTGGAAAACTAAGAAGTTCAACATGAACTATGTGACCTCTAGGAAATGAACATACAATAGACAGATTTTATATATCAATTTCTCTCTTGTTTATATGTTTCTACCTTTGTTTTCCTCATGGTTTATATTTAATTTCACCTTTAAAGTTTAAAGTAGCTTCAAATGGAATGGGAATCCCATCTAGCTCTTTGCCAATAAATATATCTCTTTTCTTCTTAAAATGCTTTTATTTTGATGACTACAGGGATATAAACTCTATTAAAACAGTATCATATACAAAGATGCACATGTAAGCACACGTTTGGACAGAACTTTTCACACTGTGAATGAGAACATGTCAGAAAAAAATCAGGTATATGTGTGTCAGCAGGCTTAACTCAAAGAGATCCTCATTAAAAAATCTCACTTGACTAATTTTACTTTCAAATGTCATGAATACAGTCACAAATCATTTAGAGTTTCTAGAAGTAAGAATCTGTTACGAGGAACATGCTGTAGTGATTTGGACACCATCCTGACATTTTATTCCCTTGGTATAGCATTTCTGACAAGCTATGTTTAATAGGGAAGAAAAGAAGTTTATAATAAAAGCTGAAAATGGCAATAATTGACTATAGCATAAACAGAATTTCCTAATGCACCCTATTTCTACCATCTCTTCCTTTTTCTGAAAATTGTTTATTGGCCATCAGATCCGAATGTGGAGCATGGCCTTTATTACCTTACAGGAAGATATTTCAAGATGTGCTATATAAATCCCCCACTGTCCCTCTGTTTCCTCCCTCCAGCAGTTCAGTCATCTGGATGATAAATAAGCTCATGCTGGAGTTAGAGTTTAACTGGCAATGAATTTCACTTTATTGCAATATTTATGAAAGCTTTTTAAAATGTGGTTAAATGAAAGCCTTCTTGTGGGCTGCAATCAATATTTCTTAACATGAGGTAGAGAAGCCAAATCTTTAGAGTTTCCATTTGTGAGATCTACACTGCCTTCTTAACAAAGGATCACCATTTTAATAGTCAGGAAGACTTTTTATGTTAAGGACACTTCTATGATTTTGCATTATTATTATTCATAAAGTTGACATGTTTGGGTTGTTTTTATTTTTTCCCTTTGGCTGGAAGGGAATATACAGCCAAGGAACTTAGGCCAAGAAACCTGAGTCACAATAATTACTATTTCCAAGCTACAGCATGATGTTTTTCTCTTAAGCCTGTAGAGCAATTAGCAATGTTTTATAACAGCTGTGAGAATTGTTGCTTGACCTCGCCTGATTACAGCTCTGACACTTCTAAGAACAAACTGGTAAACAGTGTTGGCTTTCAAGGCCCTTTCCAAATTTGTAGGAGAGGAGATAGCCTGTCGGGAAAGAGAATTTTTGACAGAAATGGGCTCGGAGGTGGCCCAGGTGGAGAATAAATGATCCCACAAAAATGTTGTCTTGTTAGCATGAGAGGACAGCTGGTTTTCTTGGGCTGGGACTCAAAGGGAGACCTTATGTCAGCGTCTAACAAACCTAAAAGATACTAGTCAGGCTGGTTCAAGGCAGAAAAAAAAAAGACAACCTTTTTATTCCTAGAAATAAACTGAGAGAATAATTCCTAGACAGTTAGTTCAGTCACTCATTCATGTCCAGCTCTTTGCAACCCCATGGAGTGCAGCATGCCAGGCTTCCCTGTCCATCACCAACTCCCAGAGTTTAGTTAAACTCCTGTCAATTGAGTTAGTGATGCCATCCAACCATCTCACCCTCTGTTGTCCCCTTCTCCTCCCATCATCCATCTTTCCAGGCATCAAGGTCTTTTCCAATGAGTCAGCTCTTCACCTCAGTGGCCAAAGTATTGGAGTTTCAGCTTCAGCATCAGTCCTTCCAATGAATATTAAGGACTGATTTCCTTTACGATTGCCTTGTTGGATCTCCTTGCAGTCCGAGGGACTCTCAAGAGTCTTCTCCAGCACCACAGTTCACAAGCATCAATTCTTAGAAGATCAGCTTTCTTTATAGTCCAACTCTCACATCCATACATGACTACAGGAAAAACCATAGCTTTGACTATATGGACCTTTGTTGACAAAATAATGACTCTGCTTCTTCATATGCTGACTAGGTTAGTCACAGCTTTTCTTCTAAGGAGCAAGTGTCTTTTAATTTCATGTCTGCAATCACCATCTGCAGTGATTCTGGAGCCTCCAAAATAAAGTCTGACACTGTTTCCACTGTTTCCCCATCTATTTGCCATGAAGTGATGGGACCAGATGCCATGATCTTAGTTTTCTGAATGTTGAGCTTTAAGCCAACTTTTTCACTCTTCTCTTTCACTTTCATCAAGAGGCTCTTTAGTTCTTCTTCAATTTCTGTCATAAGGGTGGTATCATCTGCATATCTGAAGTTATTGATATTTCTCCTGGCAATCTTAATTCCAGCCTGTGCTCATCCAGCCCAGCATTTCACATGATGTACTCTGCATGTAAGTTAAATAAGCAGGGTGACAATATACAGCCTTGACATACTGCTTTGCCAATTTGGAACCGGTCAGTTGTTCCATGTCCAGTTCTAACTGTTGCTTCTTGAACTGCATACAGGTTTCTCAGGAGGCAGGTCAGGTGGTTTGGTATTCCCATCTCTTGAAGAATTTTCCACAGTTTGTTGTGATCCACTTGAAGGACATACACTTATCTTCTCCTGCGAGAACTCCAAAACTACAACTTGCTGCTGAATGACTATCAACTGGAGAATCTTGGATCCCACCAAAAAAAGATACCCCACATCCAAGGGCAAAGGAGAAGCCCCAGAAAGAGCAGGAAGGGTGAAATCACGTTTAGAATCAAACTCCTTACCTATCAGAGATGCTCAGAAGGCTCAAACAAACCTTGTGCACACCAGGACCCAGAGACCCCACAGAGACTGAACCAGAACTGTACTTGAGTGTCTCCTGCAATGGTATGGGTCAGCAGTGGCCTGCCACAGGGGCAGGGGCTCTGGGTGCAGCAGACCTGGGTATGGCATAAGGTGTCTTGGAGGAGGTTGCCATTAACCCCACCACAGAGCCACCAGAACTTACACAGGACTGGGGAAACAGACTCTTAGAGGGCACAAACAGAACCTTGTATGCACCAGGACCCAGGAGAAAGGAGCAGTGCCCCACAAGGAACTGAACCAGACTTGCCCATGAGTGTTTTGGAGTCTGCAATGGAGGTGTGAGTTGACAGTGGCCTGCTGCAGGGTCGTGGGCACTGAGTGTGGCAGTGCATGCAGGGGACCTTTTGAAGGACGTCACCATTATCACATTACCTCCACCAGAGTCTCGACCCAGGTCGAATGAAAGGGAGGGAACACAGCCTCGCCCATCAACAGAAAATTGTATTAAAGATTTACTGAGCATGGCCCAAAAAGAAAGTGGGGAAAACCACTAGACCATTCAGTTCAGTTAAGTTCAGTTGCTCAGTGGTGTCCACTCTTTGTGACCCCATGAATCACAGTGTGCCAGGCCTCCCTGTCCATTACCAATGCCCAGAGTTCACTCAGACTCATGTCCATTGAGTTGGTGATGCCATCCAGCCATCTCATCCTCTGTCATCCCCTTCTCCTCCTGCCCCCAATCCCTCCCAGCATCAGGGTCTTTTCCAATGAGTCAACTCTTTGCATGAGGTGGCCAAAGTATTGGAGTTTCACTTTTAGCATCATTCCTTCCAAAGAAAACCCAGGGCTGATCTCCTTCAGAATGGACTGGTTGGATCTCCTTGCAGTCCAAGGGACTCTCAAGAGTCTTCTCCAACACCACAGTTCACAAGCATCAATTCTTTGGTGCTCAGCCTTCTTCACAGTCCAACTCTCACATCCATACATGACCACTGGAAAAATCATAGCCCTGACTAGATGGACATTTGTTGGCAAAATAATGTCTCTGCTTTTCAATATGCTATCTAGGTTGGTCATAACTTTTCTTCTAAGGAGTAAGCGTCTTTTAATTTCATGGCTGCAGTCACTATCTGCAGTGATTTTGGAGTCCCCAAAATAAAGTCTGACACTGTTTCCCCATCTATTTGCCATGAAGTGATGGGACCAGATGCCATGATCTTCGTTTTCTGAATGTTGAGCTTTAAGCCAACTTTTTCACTCTCCACTTTCACTTTCATCAAGAGGCTTTTTAGTTTCTCTTGACTTTCTGCCATAAAGATGGTGTCATCTGCATATCTGAGGTGATTGATATTTCTCCTGGCAATCTTGATTCCAGCTGTGCTTCTTCAAGCCATTCAGGTATGACCTAAATCAAATCCCTTATGATTATACAGTGGAAGAGAGAAATAGATTTAAGAGACTAGATATGATAGACAGAGTGTCTGATGAACTATGGATGCAGGTTTCTGACATTGTACAAGAGACAGGAGACCATCCACATGGAAAAGAAATGCAAAAAAGCAAAATGGCTGTCTGGGGAGGTCTTACAAATAGCTGTGAAAAGAAGAGAAGTGAAAAGCAAAGGAGAAAAGGAAAGATATAAGCATCTGAAGGCAGAGTTCCAAAGAATAGCAAGGAGAGATAAGAAAGTCTTCCTCAGTGATCAATGCAAAGAAACAGAGGGAAACAATAGAATGGGAAAGACACCCCCCCCCCCAAAAAAATCAAATTCTAGCCTACGTGCTTGACTTACTATTTTTTTTTTTTTTGTAACATTACCTGGTGCCTTCCTGCTCAATGGTATAGAGCACAGAGGCATTGACATTGCCTGGAATCTCAACCCCATCCCAGATATCCTGAATAAGAATATGCTATTTTGACATGATCCCCAGATGATTCACAGGCACATTAAGTTGGAGAAACTCTGATTTAGTGTGTGTCATACTATGTGCATGCCATCATTGCAGTCATGTCCAACTCTTTGTGACCCTATGAACTGTAGCCCACCAGGCTCCTCTGACCATGGGATTCTGCATGCAAGAATACTGGAGTGGACTGCCATGCCATCCTCCAATCAAATCCATGTCTCTTACATCTCCTGCATTGGCAGGCAGGTCCTTTACCACTAGCACCATCCAGGAAGCCCATGTCATATCATACCTGCCCTCCAGATTAGAGTCCAGTGTGCTTACTTTGTTCTTACTTTTTACTTTCTCAACTCCTTATGCTTCTCCCACTTTGTCTCACTGGTATCAGTTAGAATTAGAGTTTAAATTGATATTTTAAAAAACTCTTTAAAATGTGTAAATCTTCTTTAGACTTAGTAAGAATTTCCTCTGACTTCAGTATATCCTTAATAATCCTTTCAGAGGGGTAGGTATTAGTGAACTTTCTGGGTCCCTGAATTTTTACAAATGACTCTATTTTGACCTCACACTTGAATGATGGTTTGTTGGCTATAGAATTAGAGATTCGAAGTTTTTCTTCCACTTAA
Source organism: Aepyceros melampus (assembly GCA_006408695.1). Taxonomy (NCBI): domain Eukaryota; kingdom Metazoa; phylum Chordata; class Mammalia; order Artiodactyla; family Bovidae; genus Aepyceros; species Aepyceros melampus. The sequence goes on along the minus strand of SJXQ01005523.1, from coordinate 711,966 downwards.
AACTTTGACCCAAAGCTGTTGATCTGTTGTATTCTTGAATTCAGTGTCACTGATATGAGTTCTTCTCTTGGTCTTATTCTTCTATTTTTGTGATACTCTTTTCCTCTTTGGAAATGTTTAGGATTTGTTTCTTGTTTCCATACAATCTGTTTCTAGTCCTGGGTTATTTGTTAAATCTTGAGTTTTCATGCTTTATTGTATCTTTAAAAAATTCTCCCTATTGTTTCTTTAAACTTGTGGCCCCAGTTCTCCTATTCTCTTCTTCTTAAAGTCATATTAGTAACAGGTACTTCTAGATATATCACACACATTGATTGATTTTCCTTTTACACTTTCATCTTTTTATCTTTTGTTATACACAGGGAGGATTCTTAACTGACTTTTACCAATCAGTATCTTCAACTGTGTCCATTTCACTATTCAGCCCATCTATTGAATGTTCTGTTCGTTCTGAAGATTAAACTTTTCAGCTCCATGACCTCTTAATTATTTTGATGATACAATATTTTACATCCCTAGTTACTGTGAAATTCTACTCTTCTTGTTCGATTAACTCTTTTTCTTTGCATAACAAGTTTTCTGCTTATTACATTTATTGTCTCTCTTCAGTGGTTTGGTTTTACCCCAAATATTTGGAGCTCTATTTTTTTGATTACTGCATGCTCATCTTTATAATTGAAATTCCCTGTTGTAATCTCACCACAGCAGTGCTGCAAGCTTGGGAAGCAGATGTGTAGGAGATCTGACCTCAGCAGATAACTCCGCTCGACCTTTGGCCGGAATACTGTCTCATGGGCCCTCGGGCTATGCTGCACCACTCAGACCCAACTGATTCTCACATTTCAGAACCAACTTCCGTTCTGTAAAAGAGTCTTTCTTCCTCTTTTGATTGCAGTACTGGATTTATTGATTTATTATACACTTCTTTCTCTTGATTTTATGGAATGGGGCAAGAAAGGAAGCTTGCAAAGCCCATTCTCAGTCTATTTTGAACCTGAAGTCATTTTTTTTCTATTATATTGTCTTTGTTTTGGTTGATTTGTAAGGGCTCTTTATATCTTGAAGATAGTAATACTTTGTCATATATGTTGTAATATGTGTCCCCAAGAAAAAGAAATGCAAAAAAGCAAAATGGCTGTCTGAGGAGGCCTTACAAATAGCTGTGAAAAGAGGGGAAGCAGAAGGCAAAGGAGAAAAGGAAACATATACTCATTTGAATGCAGAGTTCCAAAGAATAGCAAGGAGAGATAAGAAAGCTTCCTCAGCGATGAATGCAAAGAAATAGAGGAAAACAATAGAATGGGAAAGACTAGAGATCTCTTCAAGAAAATTAGAGATACCAAGGGAGCATTTCATGCAAATATAGGCTCAATAAAGGACAGAAATGGTATGGACATAACAGAAACATAAGATATTAAGAAGAGGTGGCAAGAATACACAGAAGAAGTGTACAAAAAAAGATCTTCATGACCCAGATAATCACAATGGTGATCACTCACCTAGAGCCAGACATTCTGGAATGTGAAGTCAAGTGAGCCTTAGGAGCCATCACTACAAACAAAGCTAGTGGAGGTGATGGAATTCCAATTGAGCTATTTCAAATCCTGAAAGACGATCATACGAAAGTCCTGCACTCAACATGCCAACAAATTTGGAAAACTCAGCAGTGGCCACAGGACTGGAAAAGGTCAGTTTTCATTCCAATCCCAAAGAAAGGCAATGCCAAAGAATACTCAAACTACCGCACAATTGCCCTCATCTCACACGCTAGTAAAGTGATGCTTAAAATTCTCCAAGCCAGGCTTCAGCAATACGTGAACCATGAAATTCCAGATGTTCAAGCTGGTTTTAGAAAAGGCAGAGGAACCAGAGATCAAATGGCCAACATCTGCTGGATCATCGAAAAAGCAAGAGAGTTCCAGAAAAACATCTATTTCTGCTTTATTGACTATGCCAAAGCCTTTGACTGTGTGGATCACAAAAAACTGTGGAAAATTCTGAAAGAGATGGGAATACCAGACCACCTGACCTGCCTCTTGAGAAACCTGTATGCAGGTCAGGAAGTAACAGTTAGAACTGGACATGGAACAACAGACTGGTTCCAAATAGGAAAAGGAGTGTGTCAAGGCTGCATATTGTCACCCTGCTTATTGAACTTATATGCAGAGTACATCATGAGAAAAACTGGGCTGGAGGAAGCACAAGCTGGAATTAAGATTGCCGGGAGAAATATCAGTAACCTCGGATCTGCAGATGACACCACCTTTATGGCAGAAAGGAAGAACTAAAGAGCCTCTTGATGAAAGTGAAAGAGGAGAGTGAAAAGTTGGCTTAAAGCTCAACATTCAGAAAACTATGATCATGGTATCCAGTCTCATCACTTTATGGGAAATAGATGGGGAAACAGTGGAAACAGTGGCTGACTTTATTTTTCTAGGCTCCAAAATCACTTCAGATGGTGATTGCAGCCATGAAATTAAAAGACGCTTAGTCCTTGGAAGGAATATTATGACCCACCTAGACAGCATATTCAAAAGCAGAGACATTACTTTGCCAACAAAGGTCTATCTAGTCAAGGCTATGGTTTTTCCAGTGGTCATGTATGGATGTGAGAGTTGGACTATAAAGAAAGCTGAGCGCTGAAGAATCTATTCTTTTGAACTGTGGTGTTGGAGAAGACTCTTGAGAGTCCTTTGGAGATCCAACCAGTCCATCCTAAAGGAGATCAGTCCTGGGTATTCATTGGAAGGACTGATGTTGAAGATGAAACTCCAGTACTTTGGCCACCTGATGTGAAGAGCTGACTCATTTGAAAAGACCTTGATGCTGGGAAAGATAGAGGGCAGGAGGAGAAGGGGACAACAGAGGATGAGATGGTTGGATGGCATCACCGACTCAATGGACATGGGTATGGGTGGACTTCGGGAGTTGGTGATGGACAGGGAGGCCTGGCATGTTGCAGTTCATGGGGTCGCAAAGAGGTGGACATGACTGAGCGACTGAACTGAACTAAACTGATGTGTCCTTTGTCTCTGAATCTTTTGAAACTATGAACTTTTAAAGATATTTTATTATAGAAATATTCAAATATACATATAAATAGAAGGAATAATAATCTAATCTAATCACCAATAGTGTTTTCTATACACCATCCACTAGGACTTCCCAGGTGGCTCAGGGGTAAAGAATTCGCCTGCCAGTGTTGGAGATGCAGGAACCTTGGGTTTGATCCCTGATTTGGGAAGATCCTCTGGAGAAGGGAATGGCGACCCACTCCAGTATTCTTCCCTGGAGAATCCCTGGACAGAGGAGTGATGGGGTTGCACAGAGTTGGACATGACTGCTTGACTGAGCACGCATATATACACCATCCTCTCCCATGCCCCTCTCACCACGCACATATACAATATCCTCCAGGATATTTTCTTGAAAACTACCCTGGATTTCATATCATTTCACCTTTAATTATTTAAGTATATGTATCTAAAAGATAAGATCTCATTGAAAATACTTAAGAGGAATACCATTAGCATACCTAAATATCTGTAATTTCTTAATATCATTACATATTTTTATTGTTTTTAGGTAAGTAAGCTTTTATGAATTAACCCTCTAACCTAATTCTTTGCTTGACAGTTACATTTAGATAAACAGAATATATCTATTTTTTATTGGTTACTGTCTGAAGAGACTCAAGGAAACATCTCTTTAAAGTTTAACTGTTTACTCATCTCCAACCTTTCCTACTTGAAAATTCAGGTTCTTGACATGATGGAAGAAAATGAAGCAGTAGATGATATTGCAAAATTAGAGCAACAAGAATTTGGCCTGGATCTTGAAGAACTGGAAAGGCTGCGTAATGAAAATGAGCAAGAAGTGGAAAAGGTAATGAAAAACTTTATTTAAGCACCATAAAGATTTAATAAAGAAAGTAAAAAGAAAATGGGAAGGAGAACTTTTCCAGAATAATGCAAATAAAATAAAGATTTTCTACCATAATGTGAATAAAGCAAACTTAGTGCATATAAATGGAATGAGGCCGAGAAGTTATGGGGAAAGAGAAACATCTAGACCAGCCAGACAACTGTTGTCTCTTCACCGTGACTTTATGCCAACCATCTTCTGCCATACATTTGAACATTTTTGAAAGTCTCCTCAGCCACCCGGAACCAACTTCAAACATTTTTTGTTTAGTGAGCCCTTTCTTAATTTGAGTTGAAATCATTCTTCCTGTACTCATTGATTCTTCTAATCTTTGAGCACCATCTACACTGTAGCCATTGTGAAAGTGGTTGGAGAAGACTAGCAGTGTATCTCCTTTTTTATTATAACAGATAGGAACCAGTCTAGGGCCTCTTTGAATGTTATTTGATTGTTGTAACAACCCAAAAAGGTAGGTTATTGTTTTCCTCACTTAAGGAAACTAAGTCATAGACACTCAGTCACTTGGTTAAGTCACTGTATTCACTTAGTTAAGACAATACAACTTGAGTCAGAGCCAGGAAGCAGTCCTGGTCTTGCCCACCGTGCTTCTGGCTCATCCTCCTTGGCCCTGGCCTCACTCAGCCTCACTCAGGCCTGGGACCAGCTTCTCCCAGCCCATTCCCATCTTGACTACCCTAAAATGAGTTGGCTTAGATGCCTGTTCGCGTCCTTATCCTCTCATTGCTTCTTTCTTTAAGCTCATGTCTGACCGCTCAGCCCCATGAACCTGCCCCTCTGGACGCCTGACCACTGATGCAGCCACTGTGCTCACTCGACTCCAACCCATGCCTCTGCCCCAGAGGCCCCACTCCTTGTTTCTTATCAAATTCCTGTGCCTCCCACGAGGAGCTTCCTTGATCCTCTGACTTAGACTTTGGTACAGAGATAGGCTCTTCACATGTTCATTTCCCTCATGTTGTTTATTTTTCCTAAACTCTGAGCTTTTGAGGAGATATCAGCCCTGCACTGGATGTGATAGTAGAACTCGACAGTCCAGGACAGAACGCTGTTAGCAGGTGCCACCATAAATCCACCTGGGAGCAGAATATTTGTCCCTAGGGAGAGCAAAGGCTCCCTGTCCTAAAGAGACCATGCTACTAGCCAGCTCTGGCCAGGATCCCACCAATAAGGAAGAGATCAAAGCCCAATAATGACCACCTGGACATTAATTAATATTAATTAATGCATAATAGTAATACTGTCCAACAGTATTAATATTTTTCTGAAAGGGTTGATCAAGTAGCCTCAGAAGTAGTGAAGGGAAAGCCTGGAAGGGCCCTGGAAATCAGTCAGATTCTGACAACTGATATGCCAAAAGAGCTGTTTATTTAAGAAAAAGTAATTTTAAACTGTTTTAGCCTTAACTCAATGGACAAAATCAAACACAAAGTGCAAATTAAACATGATATTTGTTCAGACAATGAATAAAATAAAAATAAATGAATGAGTGAATGAATGAATCTGAGAGATACTATTCTCAGCTAGTTTTCTAATAATTCTTCCAACAAAGTGAAATTAACCAAAAAAAAAAAAAAAAAAGGTCTGCCCAACATTGTAAATCAACTACACTTCAGTTTAAAAAAATTTTTTTTGAAAAAAGATTCTGAAGAGGACCCTAACAACTAAAGATTGTTGGGTTTCACTTTCAGGCTAGCTTTTTTGGTAAATTTTATTGAAATAAGAATACTTCATCACTTAAATATTAGGTAATAGAATCAGTTAAGGAGATAAAAACTAACTGAGGTAACATGTGTTTCTAAATGGGAAAAAGTACATCATATGATCCCCAGGAGTAGTAGAACATTCATTTCATGGTAGATGTAAACAAAAGAAGAATTTAGTAAAGACCCCAAGACAGAGGTCACAAACTGGCACTTTAGATACGCATTGACAAGAATTAATCCAACATTTTTAGCTATTTCAAACTTTTCTAATGAAACAAGAATACTTGGCACAGTGGGTTTGCTTCACCACCTTGCACCAGCCAGCCAGCTCTGTGAAGTATGTATGGCTATCTAGCTAACACAGCTGTGCAATGGCCCGTACACCTGCCTTGGCTCCTGTGTAGGACCTGCTTGCCCTTAGTGGTGTTCATGTTGACACCCTGGTCCTCAAGGAAGGAAATCCTGAGCCTGAAGACTAAACCTTATGTTCTCAAAGATAGGGGAATACCCCCTCCAAGTGCATCTGGTTAAGGAATTTACGGTCAAGCTATTTTCTTTGAGGCCACATTTTCAACATTATTTTCCCCTTCTGTGTTCTTTAAGATAAGAAAGGATGTTGAGATGCAAAACCTAGCCAAGAGATATTTGACTGAAATCATCAAAGAAGAATGCTGGAATTCGATGGCTGTGAAAGGCCGAGCTCTTAAGGTAACAGATAAACTTCAAGTATGTCTTAGCCAATGAAAATTTTCATTGAAAGTCTCATGGCAGAAAATTTTAAAAAGAAAAAGTGCAGCCAGGACATGGAAGCAACCTAGATGTCCATCAGCAGATGAGTGGATAAGAAAGCTGTGGTACATATACACAATGGAGTATTACTCAGCCATTAAAAAGAGTACATTTGAATCAGTTCTAATGAGGTGGATGAAACTGGAGCCTATTATACAGAGTGAAGCAATCCAGAAGGAAAAACACCAATACAGTATACTAACACATATATATGGAATTTAGAAAGATGGTAACAATAATCCTGTATGCAAGGCAGCAAAAGAGACACAGATATATAGAACAGTCTTTTGGACTCTGTGGGAGAGGGCGAGGGTGGGATGATTTGGGAGAATGGCATTGAAGCATGTATAATATCATATATGAAAAGAATAGCCAGTCCAGATTCGATGCATGATATTGGATGCTTGGGGCTGGTGCACTGGGACGACCCAGAGGGATGGTATAGGGAGGGAGGAGGGAGGGGGGTTCAGGATGGGGAACACGTGTATACCTGTGGTGGATTCATGTTGATGTGTGGCAAAACCAATACAGTATTGTAAAGTAATTAACCTCCAATTAAAATAAACAAATTTATATTAAAAAATAAATTTAAGTTAAAAAAAGGAAAAGTGCAGGAAAGTCCATATATAGGAAAGCAAACCATGCCTTGCCCCTTCCTGCGCTGAATTCCGCCTGCGTGTGTCACTTTCTCTGGGTCTTATTCTTCCCTCTCTGCTCGGTCCCCATGTGCTTCTAAACCAGCATCTCTTAAGATTTGTCTTACACCTCTTTCTCTCTTTCCTCTGTGACACCACCCGCATCCAAGTCTCAATATCTGTCTGTTCCAAAAAAGCCACCTCACTCACACTCCACACAGATTGAAAACTGGATCTAATAATGTTCACATTTCTACCTGTGTCTAGCTTCTCATTTTCTAAAGGGCTGTTTTTGTGCCTTTTTATTAAGATTCCTCCAATGCAGTTTCCTTCTTTGTCTAGGGTAACCCAAAGTCCCAGTTTATGCCTATGATCCTGGAGTCACTATTAACAGCACCTTTTTCACTTTCAAATGTGCCATCTGTTTAGATCATGAAGTATTATTGGTCACCCTACATTTATGAGCTTGAGTATTGCTCTAAAACAGGATTTCTTGAGAATGGCACGTTTGGGGCCGGGTAATTCTTTGTTGTGGGTGCTGTCCTCTGGATTGGAGGATTTTTGCAACATTCATAGCCTCTGTCTACTAGACCCCAGTAGTATCCACCACGCCTGTGAGTGACAGCCAAAACTGTCTCCAGACTTTGCCAAACGTCCCTGGGGGCCTGAAGAGGGTGGGGACAGGGGCAACCAAAATCACTTCTAGTTGAGAAGCACTGCTCTAGAAATAGATCTTTCACAAAAGTGCAGTATTTTCTTACAAAGGTTACACCACTACTGATGGCATGCATTGTTCTTTTTTAAAAACTTCCATCAGCCATTTTGCTCATGCATGATGGCAGCCTATGAATTAGTTTTAATCAGAGAAAACATCTCCCACAGCGCCCCAGATACACATAATTGTACTGACAGTATATTTTTTTCATTTTGCTTTTTTTACCCCCAAGTGCTTTCACATCCCCTATGTGATTGAGAACTTCCCAATGAAAGAACGCACAGATGAAGAGTTGAAAGAACTGGAGAGAGTTGTGCAGCAAAAGAAGACTGAAACAGAGTGTCTTAAAGTACGATTTTAAATATATATGTGTGTTTATTTATGATATTTTCTGTTTCAGTATTTCCTTCATACAGATTTGAGTTGGAATACTACTTAAGATAAGTCTAGATATTGTCTGTGTTTAAATTTGTAGGCCTATTTCTAAATAATAAGTCTAGAACCTATATCCTAACAACTTTGACTATCCCTCAAATATGATGATATACTTTTAAAAATTATATTTGGGAGTTTGTTCTTGTTCTGGTCATGAGTTCTTCATCCACTCATAACTCATTTTTATCTCTCTTATCACTGGGGATTATATTTTAAGATAGTTGGCCAGGGATGAAGTAGAATCTGTTTTGATGGGATTTATGGTTTTCCTAAAGTAATCCTAGCATTTCCCTCCCAACAATCTCTGTCAAACCACTTAAAAATACTGTCCAATTGGTATAGTTTCATTTCAGCCAGAACTTTCCATTCATTCTTTTTCTGACACATAAATTGAAGGCATGCTTAATTCTTCTTGCCTACACATAACAGTCCTATGGGAATAAGTTCCTGTAAAACATGAAGAGAAGGTATATTTTTTAATGCTTAAGTACCAAGAAAGACTCAAAATATTTACAAGCAGCTGTCATCCTGACAGAAGAATATGAATATTACATACTATCAAGAACATGTTTTAGTTTCATGATTTATCCACAGTTTATCAGTTTCTGAAGCTTTCTCTTCAGCAGGTTCAGGAACTATCCATCACTTTAAATTCAGTTGCTGGCAAGACAATTAACATTATAAAATACTTGTTGAAATAATTAAGTTGTCTCAAACTTGCTCTTTAGAGAATTCTTCTTATTGCATAACTCTCATTTCATCTTTTTCTATATTTAGCTACGGAAAGAAATTGTAGAGGTTCAGTCTGCAATTACCATGGTTAAAAAGCATCATGAAGAGGAGGATGAAGAAGAGGAAGAGGATGGGACAATAAAAGATACCAACTTGCCCAATTACATGCTTGGCAGTCTGAGTACTGATTTTAGGGTACCTACCTCTTTATTGTCAAGCCAATTGGAACTTCATTCCAGAGAGGAGAAAATCAACCAAATTATATTGCTGAAAGTGGGTGAATTTTTTCTTTATCTTTGAAAAACCTCAAACTTTCCATGAAGTGTCCTGCAAAGGCTCAAAGTGAAATCAAATGCCAATCAAATGATGTCTTTAAAGTACACAGAGAAACATGCAGATGGCTAGCTCCATTTTCTTTAAACAGAGCTTATGGACAAGAGTTGTTTTCATCAATGTGGAATGGGTTCTGTGATACCAGTTTTGTAAAGAGCACCCTCCACTGGCTAACATCACATACCATCTTTCTACAAAGGTCTTTGGGAAGCTCAAAGATAAAAGAAATCCTTGAATGCCACCTTCTAGGTAACCCAGATGTCAGTTAGGAACTCCTTGTAAGATCAAGATATGATTGCTTATCTATCTTCTTAATCTGGGGAAATACAATTTCCTTTCTAAGATTTCTATAAGTTCTGGGGCTCAGGGATAAGGTATAGTGTCCTTCAGGCTCTAAGCTCCTCCTTGCTTTCAACCCAACAAGTCAGCTTCAGAACACACCACCTGTACAAGCCAACTGAAGGCTTTTGAAAACCCAGTAGCTTGAGATTGCACCAATGCAGATGGTTTGATATTTAATGTTTGGTCATCCCTGTTCTTGAAAATCTTTCAGCCTTGTCTGCAATTTGAGTTCTAACTTCCTACTATGTTATTCTGCTGTCTCTTCCTATCTTTTTCTCTTCTTCTTTTCCTCCAATACCTGAAATTCCTATGTATCTGAGAACTGTTTGTTATCTCTTTGGTTGCTTAACTTCTGCTGACTTATGCCCTCAGTGTCCCACCTTCCTGCCATTTATTCCCTACAGAAAGTATTTTCAGGCTAGGAGAAATTCTGGTGCCAGCTGTTAAGACCATCTTCCACCCTGCTTTAATGGTTTCATCTTCAGTAGACTAGATATGTAGATTGAACTCTGATGATAAAGTCTGCTTTTAGTTTGACTCATCATTCGGCTCATCAGTAGAGTTAGGGGCAAAGCAGTTCCCAAACCAAAGATACCTTAGTAATTGGCTGATCCAACTTGGGCTCCCTTTCTAGTTATGAATGACTTGTCCATACCGAGGAAGAATATTGTCCGTGGCTGTGCTTCTATGGGAGCTTCTCCAAACAACCTCTACAGTGCATCTTCTCTTCACCTCATCTACCCAAACATGATTCCAAAAAAAAGACATCTTCCAGCTTAAATACTGAATGAAAGTGTTAGTCGCTCAATTGTCTCTGGCTCTGTGAACCCCATGGACCGTAGCCCACCAGGCTCCTCTGTCCATGGAATTCTCCAGGCAAGAATACTGAAGTGGGTAGCTATTCCCATCTCCAGTTGATCTTCCTGACCCAGAGATCAAACCCCGGTTTCCTGCACTGAAGGCAGATTCTTTACCATCTGAGCCACCAGGGAAGCCCAAATACTGAATGTTGCTTTTCAAATGTTCTTATGATGGATTAAAAAAAAATACACAAAAGTAGAGAAAATAGCCCAAAGAGCCTCCACGTATCCATTATCCACTTCAGCATTTGTTAATATACCTGCACACTGAATTGCAATGTACATTTCTGGATATACACTGTGGTGTAACAGTTATGCTGGTGCCTTAATCCTGCTCATGGTCAGATGCCACTATAGATTACTGAACCAAGAAATGACTTAATGCAAACAGTATTTTAGATTAACTTCTGTATAAATTGTAAAATGATTTTGGAGAAAAAGTAAAAATGTGGGCCCATGTTGCCAGTAAGGGTATAATACATGATGTGTTTATAACATTGATATTTCAGGACATTATTTACAAGGTAAAAACAGCTTTCAATAGTGAATTTGATGCTGCATATAAACAAAAAGAGATTGAAATTGCACGTGTGAAGGAAAAAAATGTAAGGATTAAAGAAATTATTTTAGATCTGGAGTTGAAAGAATCAGTCTGGCAACCAGAATTCGAGGACTGTGAAAAGCCAGAGAGAACCCTTGTTGTGGAAAGTAGTGAGGTATGATTATCTGTGTATCATCTCTCACCTCCTTTCTCACGACATTTTCCAGGCTCTTATTTATTCTTCTTGTTTTTGCTGCTAGAAGCAACTGTATAAGGTAGAAATCTTGGTTACAAGTAACAAAATCAGCTAACATAGCCCCAGAAATAATGAGGATTTCTTTTATGAATCCCATGGAGTCCAGAGAAGATTTGGACACCAAGCCTAGAAAGAAGCAGGAACCACATACCAGAGCCTTGTGAGGAGACCAGAAGTGTTCTTTCTTCATTTCTGTCTGCACTTCAGCAGCCTCTAGTAGTTTCTATGTTATCTCCTATATTCTAGGGAGCATCTGGTCCAAACTATAATCTCTTAGTCATAGGTCCAGATATGCCTGGAAAGGGGCTCCTTGGGCCAACTTGGGCCCAGCACCTATAGCCATAGAGGTTGGGTCACGTCATGGGAATGGGACTGATGGAGCTCCAGTAGTTGTGTAGCCATTACAACAGTATGGGTTCCAGAGGAAGGGGCTCACTGGACAGCCTTCTTAAAACCTGTTCGGCACTGAGACAGTTACAATTAAATACCTAAAGAGAACATTTCAAATATAACCATATTTCCTTTATAAGAAGTGATTCAAAGAGAATACCCTTGCTCACATGAAACGATCTTGATTATTTCAGGGCAAAAGATAAAAGTGTTGCTTAGAGGTAATAGTAACACTAACAGTCCCTGTTGAAAGTAATCTATTTTTCTAACTCTCTCATTTTGGATCTCATCTTCATTCCAAAATAGGAAATTGGTGGCAAAACCTGGGTATTCCTTCTATCCCCCTAATTCCATCTAACCCCCTCCCAGTGTAAGGAAGGAAACTGTGGGTTTTGTAAGAATAACAGCAGGAAACTACATTTTCTCTTTCAGATTTCAGCTCAAAGACATATTAAACCGTGGCAAAAAGCCAAAACAGACTTGCTTGTGACCCGTGAAATGGAGCGATTGCTTCTGACACGGGTATGCAGTTTTTCTCTGGTGGTGCCTAAGACCCTTTTTCCTTTTAGGTATACTTGTTCCTAACTTGGCTGAATAGTCTTGTACTTGCACTCCACCAGAGAGACACATGAGGGCATTTGTCGTGGTCAGAGGTCACTGGAATCTCAGTGGCCTCTTCTCCCCTCCATGCATGCCACTGCCCACCCTCCCCAGTCCTAAACACAGTCAGTCTAACATTGGGGTGGGGCTGCCCCTGGCGCCACTGGAGTGGTCTCTGTCTCAGTGACCCTCTCTGACCCTGGCTCTTTCCCAAGGGCCCTGCGCAAGACGCCGAGCCCTCATGGACATGATGGGAGGAGTTCTGGAAGTCAAGAAGGAAGACATTTTGAGAATGGTGAGATTCCTGGCCATCCTTATGGAAGGTGGAATGGGATAGAGCAAGCTACTTAACCATGACCATTTTTTCCTATGTGAACCTAAATTTTAGAAATTCTACAGCAATAAATATACCACCCCCAGTGCCTCATAAGGGCTTCCCTGGTGGCTCAGACAGTAAAGAATCTGCCTGCAAAGCAGGATACCCAGGTTCGATTCCTAAGTCAGGAAGAACCCCTGGAGAAGGGAATGACAACCCACTCCAGTACTCTTGCCTGGAGAATTCTATGGACAGAGGAGCCTGGAGGGCTGTAGTCCATGGGGCAGCATAGAGTTGGACATGACGGAGTGACTAACATTTTGACTTCACTCAGTAGCTTATAAACATATATCAGGCAAATAAGTTTGAAATCACAGGCTTGTCCTCCAACCTGAAAAAAAACCAACAAACGAACAACTAAAAAAGCTACTACAGTGGTTTTGGCCTCTACAGAAAGCAGGGATAAAACTTCGCCTGTAATTCTCCAGATGCACCAAGGACCATGCCCTTTAATACCTGACATAGGTATCCTGGAGCTCTGACACAGTTCCAGCCATGAGGATATCAACTTGTGTGTCTGAACTTGTCAGCTCAGAATCAAGGTTCATCCCAAACTATTCACCCTGGGTTAAGTCACAGAAAAACAGTTGTAACATTTTTCCATATCCTTTGGTCAAAGCGTTAGGTCATTGTCTTGCCAATGTGAAGAACTATACCCTTTTAAAGGGCTCTTTTTTAAAACTGTAACAGTAAACTCTGAGTTTTACTGTATTGCTACATTTATATTTAACCTAGATGCTTTTCTTTATTTCTTCAGGTGATTCCTCAGCCTTCGTTCATGGTAAAACCTGATGCTTTGTGGTCTGAAGAGGAAAAGAAACTCTTCAAAGAGTATGAGAAAAAAGTCAAGGAGTTAAATGAAGAAAGAATAAGTATAGAAAGGTCAGAAAAGCAGAGAATATGGCCTACCTTACCAAGGGTTTTGTTTCAGTATCTTTTCAAATGACATTTCAAAAGGTATTTTCTCCGTGCCTTTAGTAACCTCAGGATGTTGTTTCAGCTTAAATTCTCAAGAGAATTTGAGGAAGTGAGTGCAGATAAATTTAAAGACTTAAAACAATTTTAAACAATAAGAACACACAGCAAAATTGAGGGTTCTTATTGATTTCCCATTTTACATCATTACAATTCATTTGGTCCTTCATTCATTCTTCAGATGTTTAATGAACACCTATGACAGTATGTTCAAGGCACCATAAGGTACTGCTGTCTCTTGCCTACATCAGTTTAAGCTGTATGCTCTTGCTGTATTTGCTCTCAATTTCAAGGAAAAGACTTGAAAGAAGAATGACGCAATCAACAGAATTCTAATTTGAGATTTTTGAAATGCAGGACTCCTACTTTTCTCCTTCCATCAGAAAGAAACATCCCAACATTGGAATTGCTTACAGTTATAATAGAGATGTAAAAGGTGATGGTATACAACCACGTTAATATTTATCCTTCTGTGAAGAAAGTAAAATCATACCATCATTCAAGACAGGACAGTTTGTCAGCTTTATAGAGGCCGTATTTTATGAACAACTCCTTTGAACCTATTGTTAACTTGTCCCTGTTTTTATTCACCGCATCCTCTAATAGGATGCGTTTTATCCAAAATGAGTAGTTCTGAGTGCAATAAAGATGTCAAGAAGTTAACAGAATTCAGATGCCTAGAGTGGTGGCATTTACTCCATGGTCTTGCACAGTAAAATACTCTCTTGCCTACACCTTCACCCCCTGCCCCTTGACCATGCTCACCTGGTAAAAAGTCAGCCCTGATTAAACCAGCACTCAACTTTCTCTCCACACCATGCAGTGGGTAAAGAAATATAATAAGGTGACTATAAGTTTTGCTTTTGGAGTTGGACAGTTTGAGTCCAATGTGGCTCATGGAAATGTTATTATCTCCAAAACCTCAGTCTCCTCATCTGTAAAATGGGCATTCTGGAACCTTCTTTCTGTACTATTGTGGGGATGCAAGAAGGCAATACCTGTAGTTTTCTTAGCATTGCCCCTGACCTCAGGAAATGACCCCATGTTAGCTATTTTAAAGAATAAAAATAATAGTTCACACTCATAGTATTTAAAAAAATTAAATCACCATGAGATCATTAAAAAAAAAAGAAAAGAAAAAATGCTCCGTGGTTTCATTCTGATGACCTTAGTCTTTATTGGGTGCTTAAAGCTGCTCAACGATGCTATCCCCTCCAGGTTTCAATTTCCCCCTGGTTTAACCTGGTGGATCTTTTTTAAAATGCAGATTCAGATTCTTTCATTCTGAGGATAGAGAAGGCCCCTGAGAGTCTACATTTCTATTGAGCAACCACATGGTTCAGCTGCTGCTGCTGGTCGGTGGTCTACACTTTAAGTGGCAAGATCCTAGAGGACCATGCTGTGTGCTCTCCTCTTGTCCTCAGACTTCTGACACCTGACCCTCAACTCTCCCCTTAGTTTCGCTCAGAGAAGAGGAGCAACTAGAAGAGCTTTTCCTTACCCTTCTCCCACCACATCTACCACCCATCCGCCTTGAATCCATAGATCCTTCTTGTCTTTCTTGGGTAAAATGGCCTTGTAGCCACCCATAGCTCATTTTCCACTCCACGCACTGGGTCCCGTCCCATGCATCTGTTTAATGCTGTCGCTCCAGCCATCTGCCCCATTTCCCTGCAGCACCAGTTTGCCCCTCTCTATTGGATTTTTCCATAGATGCATGCTGTAGTCTTACGTGTTGTATACATCTCTTATGTTTACAAAAGAAAAAAGACTCCTTTGAAGGTTTGTAAAACAAAAACAAAAACCTTTGTATTATGGAAAATGTCAAACATATATAAGAGTAGAGAGACAATATAACAGACCCAGGAGTAACATCTGTGGCTGAAGGGGAAGCCCAGAATACCTCACAAGGCCTGCCCTCTACCTGCCCCTTCCTTTGGCAAAATGTAAACAATCACTCCCTAGGAACATCTGATGTTCCCACATGTTAACTTTGGTGCTGATTTCCTTTTAGTCTTTAGAAACAGAAATGAAGAAACTTCAAAATTCTATTCAAGAAAGCACACAGAATTTTGATGAACATTTGAAAAGACTCTTTGAAAGGAGAGTGAAGGCAGAAATGGTTGTCAACCAGGTAAATAAAAGCTTCACTTATATGACATTCTTTTAAGGAGCCTCCAAGGCCTTTCACTCTTCTCAGGATAAAGACCAACACCCTGTCTGGCAGGAAGGCCCTGCACTTGCTGACCCTGCGTCCCGTTCCAGCCTCATCTGTGCCACCCTCCCCCTCACTTGTCATGCCCCACTCTCTGCCACCTGCTTCACACCTCCTTGCTCCCAACTCTGCCAATAATACTCTCTTCCAACCTCTTTGCTTCCTGCACTATATTTACCCATCTGTCAGGTCCCAACTAGGTTAGATCTTCCTGTTACATACTCTGTTCTTTTACTTTCTATCACTTAATACAACTGAATTTTAATTTATTGAGTTACTTTTTAATGCTCCCAAGACTAAGCTCCATGAGGGTAGGGACTGAGTCTCTCTTGTTCATCCTTATATTTCCAGCAACTGGCAAAAGGTTGGGCTCATCCTGTATGTGGAATGACCGAATAGTCTACATGCCCCAAAAAATCAGATGAAAAATTTGACTTACTTTGATTCAGCAGTAAGAATGTAAATGAAGTATACAATAACTTAAAAATAAGATGAAGAATGAAGCCTTTAAATTCTGAGGGAAAATTATTCCTAACAGATTCTATGTCAGACCAAACTATTAATTGAATGTAAAAGGAGAGTAATGTTATTTTGATAAATGCAAGGTTTCAGAAATTTTTGAGCACCCATTCTCTGCAAGTTAATGGAAGATGAATCTCACCAAAGCAAAGGGTATCAACCAAGAAAGATGAGCTTCCTTAAGGAAGCTCCTGGATGGTGTTTGTATTGTCAGGGTCCCAGCAGAAAAATACCCTGAAAGGATTACATTTAGGAGCAGGGGATGCAGGGACTCCTAACTGAGGTATGGGCAGGGTTAAGGGAAGCAGCAAAGAGTGGCGAAACTCTCAGAGACTAGAGGTGATGGGAAGCCAGTATCATGGCTAGAGCTAAAGAGGCAAGGGAAGGGCACTAGTCCCAGGACCCAGTAAGACCTGTAGCCATGGGAGAGGGGCTGTTCCTCGGGAGTTGTGGCCACAGAGAGAACATGGTCCAGGAGGCCCAGGAGGGAGGGCATGTGTGCATATAGTAGTTGTTGGGGGAGACTGAGTATGAGTGCTCCAGCATTAGTCATAAGAGTGCAGTAATCATAATGGCCCCAAAGTGGAAATAACCCAAATGTCCAACTATGAATGAATAAATAAAATGTTGTTTGTTCATGTAATGGCATATTATTCAACAATAAAAAGTACTAATACATCCTACAACATGGATGAACCTGGAAAGCATGCCAAGTGAAAGAAGCCAGACACTCTGGGCCGCATGTTGACTGATTCTATTTACAGGAAATGTCCAGAAGAGGCAAATCCATAGAGACAACGTTAATTAGCGGCTGCCTTGGGGTGGAGGCAGGAAGACCTCTGGAAGGTGTGGGGAGAAATGGGAAATGACTGCTAACAGATTTTTTTTCTGAAGTGCTGAAATATTCTAAAATTGTAGTGTTGGTTGCACAACTGAGAATATAACTTAAAAAACCATTGAACTACAGACTTTAAAGAGCCAAATTGTATGGATTGTGAAAGACATCTTAATAAAGCTGTTATTTTTAAAAGACATACTTAAAACATCCTTTCATACAAGTGAAGTCACTTAGTCACGTCCGACCCTTTGTGACCCCATGGACTCATCAGGCTCCTCCATCCATGGGTTTTTCCAGGCAAGAATACTGGAGTGGATTGCCATTTCCTTCTCCAGGAGATTTTCCTGACCCAGGGATTGAACCCAGGTCTCCCGCATTGTAGGCAGATGCTTTACCATCTGAGCCACCAGGAAGATTTTCATGCAAGACAATGAGGAAATTATTAAAGGCTACTATCAAAAAGAGTCCACTTTAAAAGATCCCCTAAATGGGACAATTTAAGATTCAACAATGATAACAATTGCAATTAATTGAAGCCTATCAAATTTATTAGGTTGATGAATTTGTGATATTTTAAAAATAAAAATGCCTTCAAAGGATAAAAACCAGTTTATTATCTAAAAACTAATAAAGAGAAAGTGTCAAGAATTTACTCTGCTTTTCTGTATGAACTACACCGCCAGGTAACCAAAAAGCAGATAGGGAGAAGCATGCCTTTATGAAAGGATTTCAATTAATAAGTGAAGAAGGAATGATAGAAATACAGTATCACCATTTTGCAGCTCTCAGAGGGTTAATGAACCTAAGCACTGAGATCCACAGCTGCTAACGTCTCAGAAAGAAAGGCAATTTGACACTGCCTGTTTCCTGATCAAAAAGCACCATGTCCCCTATGGGCATTTAAAAGGATCAGACACAAGTCTGATCTGTCCCCTGACCCAGCTGCAAATTTTCAAGAAACACATGGGGTAAAGGGTTCTGTTGAACTCACCATAAGTAAGCAGTGAGCAAAACTCAGACTAGGTGAAACTACAGATAACTAGAAATAAATGTGAGGGAAAGAAAGGGCTGAAAGAGAACCCGTGGATAATAATAGGCTTTCAAAATGTGACAGTTTTTTCAACAGACAAGTTATACAGTAGTGCCCAGAAGATGCGTATTTGGGTAATGATACTGTAAAGAATCACAAGGAAGTGATTACTGTAAAAGTCAAGACAATGGTTATTACTGGAGTTGAGATTAGGATGGGGACACATGGAAGGGCTCTGGTTAAGTTCCAGTTCTTGAATTGAGTGGTGATTACAATGGTGTTTTGCCTTAATAATAACTCATTAAACTATACATTTGTTTTATGTGTTTTCCTATGTATGTTTTATCTTGCAATGAAAATTGAAAAAAGGTAAAAACAACTGAGTAGTTATTGCAAGTTTAATTCCCTTTTTCTTGAAAAGAATTTCTCTCTCTTGTGTGTCATAAACTTACTTGGTGAGTGCCAAGTCTGTGACCCTCAATAGAAAATCCTTTCCCAGGTGGGCACATTGATCGTTTTTCCCCTTTTAAAATATTTCCACAGGAAGAACTGAAAATAAACAACCTTATTTTCTCTTTGCTGTTGGATGAAGAAATAAGCTCCAGAGAAACATTCCTGAACAACTACCTTGCAAGGAAGCAGGAGGAGAGGGTAAATACAGTGTCTGATATCTGAGTATCACTAGTTTCTGACCAATTGCTCCCACTTGACAAGAGTCCACACTCCTGCCTGGCCCCTTCTTTCTTTCTGCATTCCTTCTCCAATGTGTGTGTGTTCCTTGGCTCCCTGTCTGGGACTTTTAACCACTGACTGGCTATGGGACCTTGGGCAAGACATAACCATTAAAGCTATCTTCAAGCTCTTCTCTAGGGTGTATTGTTCTCTCTGGACCATTTGGCACTCTGTTTCACTAAATATGTAAGTAATGAGTTAGCTTATAGAATGAAAAGCTGTAATATTTTTTAAAATGCTAATAGATACATTTCATGAAAGAGACAACGAATATAAAATGCTT
Source organism: Aepyceros melampus (assembly GCA_006408695.1). Classification (NCBI taxonomy): domain Eukaryota; kingdom Metazoa; phylum Chordata; class Mammalia; order Artiodactyla; family Bovidae; genus Aepyceros; species Aepyceros melampus. The sequence goes on along the minus strand of SJXQ01005523.1, from coordinate 692,722 downwards.
GTCACATAATAATTTTCAAAAGATGTCAGCTTTTATTAATAGTATTAATAAATGACATTTATGAGTGAATGATTTAAAGTATCATATGACATTCATTTGTGTTTGCCAGACACTCAAAGGCAGGCAGGGGGATGAGAAAGCCATTTAATGAAAATAAGAAAGGGCTTCAGCCTTTGTGTCCTGACTAGGAGTTGTTGGCATGGGGAAGCCTGAGGCAAGTTACTTAGAAGCTGGGCTACCTATGTGTTTGGTTTGGGAAGCAGATTTGGCATTCCCTGGTTGGTCCTCGGTTGAAAATGGTGGCAAAAGTTAGGAAAGCTGAAAGTTATTGACCGAGTTCTGACAGTTTAGGGGCCTTCACTGCAGAGGTTGTGGTTTCAGTTCCTGGCTGGTTGCAGACTATGAGTCGTTCTATTTTTATATATAGCCTGGCCATCCTCCATTTACTAATATATATCCAGCCTCTCAGAACCCAGGCCCACATGACTCCCAAGCCTGTGCAATTTCACCACCCACACTGCTCTGCCAAGGGTGTAGTATGCTCCCTGGTCACTTACACACTCATGTACAGAGCTGGCTACACTTTGAAACAGGTGATTGGATGTTTGTCCTTTCAAAGCCTCCAGTCGGTTTACTTTCTTCTATGAATGTTATCTGTAATTGATACTTCAATTCACATTAATCTTGTACTAGGGAATTCCTTGTTCTTTTTAGTATGCTCAATATTTGTATTTATCCTGTTCCGATCTTCTGTTCTTGATGTTATTCTAGAACCAGACCACAGAGGCCATCCGGAAGTCTAGAGAAGACCTGGATATGTACAAGGAACACTATGACAACTTACTGGCGGAAGACAAAGTGAGAGCTGTTGCCTCAGTCACTTCCCAGTGTGATAGCATTGCTGCTGCCTGGATTTGGGGAAGATTAAAAGGGATACAATCTAATCTTCTCATAGAATTTTCTCCTACTGTAGTTCTCAGTTATGAGTAAACTCCATTCTATGCCACTGTGTATTTCTAAAAATCACTGTGTAAAATAAATTTTTGTAAACTTCTCTGGTTTAAGCTTTCTCTTGCACAAAAAAAGGAGAGAGCTCATCTAGACTTTAGAGCCTTTCAAACTTCAGGTTGCAATCTCCCTTACTTGGTTATGAAATCAATTAAGTAGGCTCTGACCAGCAGATTTCTAAATGGAAAAGACTAGGATAGAAAAGCAAACAGGAGAATAGAATGGAATGTAACAAAATAGAGGTACCTTGTCTGTTTTATAAATATTATTTTGTGAAATTTCAGTTCTAAATAAAACCCTAGTGGCTCAGACAGTCTTCCTGGGTCAGGAAGATTTCCTAGAGAAGGGAATGGCAACCCACACCAGTTTCTTGCCTGGAGAATCCCATGGACAGAGGAGCCTGGAAGGCTACTGTCTATAGGCTGCAAAGAGTCGGGCACTACTGAGTGACTAACACTTCACTTTCACTTCACTTCAGTTCTAAGTGATTTCTAAGACCTCTTATATGAAACAATATTTTTAGTTTACTGAGGTGCTTCTTCCTTAAGGTAAATCTTTGTGAAATCCTTGCACAGTGAGTGGTCACCCTTTAACAAGTCTATGTTATAAACCAAGTATTCATGGATTTTTAAAAATCAAACTGATACAATTAATATTTTAGAGAGTACTGTCACAGATAAAAGCCTTCTGAACAAAGTTGCAGTCCTGGGAATGATATGTTTTTCTTTAGGTTCTAGATCGCAGCTTTAAAAAGGAATTTTCTGAAATTCCCAGTCATCAGGTGGATATACTCTACAAACTTTTTAAACGCCGACCAAGGTTTGTTTCTCCTTTGCTATCATGTTTCTGAGGAAAAAAAAATTGTTATTAGATTTCAGCTTTTTCTCCCAATTATTTCATAATATTCAGTGTAACATCATGTACATGAAAATGTCCAAGTATTTTGATCTTAACTCAGTTTTTTAAAGATTATTATATCTTAACAGTAGGCAATGAAGACTGATGACTTCATTATTCAGAAATTAAGTGTCTAGGTAATCATAGTGCTATTATAGGTTCTGTTTTATACATGAAAGTAGTTCCTGACAAGATATAGATGGCAGACAGATTTATAAACTCTTTTCCCCAAGATGTGTTCTAACACGTATACATCCCTTGCAGTGTGAATTGGAATCACACATAAAAGGCTTCCAGGACAAAATAAGTTTAAGGAAATATGGGGTTGAAAAAGATATATAATTTTCTTTACTGAAGAACATTTCAGAACTTTCTGTAGGCTTTGCATCCCATGTGAGAAATAGAATAGAAAGTGTTTTCCAGACCCTTTCCTCAGAGCATCTTATGTGATTGTGTTCAAGACAAAGTTTGAAAAATGCCAGTATGAATGACTGACAATAGCCATTATCAAAATAGTTCTAAAATATCTGATTTTGATACTTGAGAGACCAAACAATTAATTTCACAGATTTCCAAATTTTTACCTGTATAGATTTCCGTAGTTTTTAATCAAACTAATGTAGTAATCATGGAGTTTGTCACAAAGGTATAGGCTTATCTGTGTCTAAGTTACAAACTGATTCTGTCACTTTTGACAGATTATATGCAACCCAAGAAATTCAGCCTAGAACAAATCGTGTATCTTGGTTTCCCTGTTTTTAAAGGAGTGAGTTATATATGCCTATGAAGAAAGAAGTGAGACCTATTGAAAGGCAGTAGTGGAAAAAGTATAAGCTGTATTGTCCAGCAGCATTATCTTTAAATAATAACTCCACACCTATCAGACCTGTGGCCTTGGTCAGTCACTTCTCTCAGAGACCCACTTCCTTCTAGAAAAAAACGATAACTATAGTAACTTCACAGAGAAGGCAATGGCACCCCACTCCAGTACTCTTGCCTGGAAAATCCCATGGACGAAGGAGCCTGGTAGGCTGCAGCCCATGGGGTCGCGAACAGTTGGACACGACTGAGCAACTTCACTTTCATTTTTCGCTTTCATGCATTGGAGAAGGAAGTGGAACCCCACTCCAGTGTTCTTGCCTGGAGAATCCCAGGGACGGGGGAGCCTGGTGGGCTGCCGTCTATGGGGTCGCACAGAGTCGGACACGACTGAAGCGACTTAGCATAGTCACTTCACAGCATATTGTGAGGCACCTTGAGAGTGAGTGCTGGTACAAATGTCAGTACCCTTCTCTTCCCAGCTGCAGCCCAGGCAAACAAAACCAATCCATAATGTAGATAAAAAAGAGGCACTTCTCCAGGCGCACATATAGCTGAACATATTCCAGGCTACTCACCTGCAGCAAGGACATCAGCAGAGGGCATGTGGGTCAGAACCAGGGAATACCCGTACTTCTCTCAGGCATTTACTTGCCTGCTTCAAATGCCCAGAACGGAGACATTTTCTCATGCAGTTAAAGCTCCCAGTGCTGATTGCAGCTGGGGGACATCTGTAGTCCACTTAAGGTCTGTCTGAGGATCCCAGAGATGTCGAAAGGTCCCAGCAGGTGCTTTTCTCTTTGGAGTAATCCACCCACTAACCACAGGGAAGTGCCATGCAGTGTCACACCTCTGCTAAAGCTTCTATTATACAGTGATTGTTTTGTATGTGAACATATGAAACATTGATGGGCTTTTATTGATAATACCAGGATTCACAAACACAAAATACACGCAGAAATGACCAGTCTTGTGCCTTTCGGAGAGCGACCAGGATCTGGGAAATTGAATAAGGATGCCTTTGCACAGCTAATGAAAGCCATGGATGACTTGGACAGTATTAATAATATGCCAGAAGGCTTGGACACCTCCATCTGGGAACGTTTCTGCATGGCCAGAAGAGCAAAAGTGGAAAATGAACAGAAAGTATATAACATTTTATCATTTTAATTTATTTCATTTCACTTAGTATGCTAGTGTCAAATATATAGTTTATGGTGGTCAGTCCTTCTAAGAAAAGCTAATTATTTAGGTTTCCCACTAGGCTAGCAGTTAGTAATATTAATAATAATGATAAAGAAATAAAATATTAACCTTAGTCTGATTGAGGGCTAAGTACAGGCCTACTTGTAGACCCACTGTCCAAAATGACGGCCATTATCCAGACATGGTTATTTTTTGTGTGAAATAAATGTGGGCAGTTCTAATTGAGACATGCTGTTACTGGAAAATATGGGCAGAGTTAGAAGACTTAGTATGAAAAAAAAAATGGAAAATGTCCCAATTGTGTTAAATAAAAGAGTAATTTCACCTGTTTCATTTCACTTTTGTAATGTGGCTCCAACAAAATTTAAAATTATGTATACAGCTGGGATTGATGACTCACATGACATTTCTCTTGGACAACACTGTTACAGACACAACTTCTGTCTGCTCTGATCTTGAGTAGTGTTCATCTCTTTTTGCATAGACTAGAATTATATTTCACCTGAACCAACCAGAACAAACTTTATAGTTTTGCTAGAATGTTTTATTAATTTAAAAATACAGTAGAATTTGAGAGTGTGTTTAATTGGGAAAAGACTCCTTCCTCTTGTTGCTTCTTGACCACACCCTGCTTCCACTCCCCTAGATTCCCTAAATTGGGTGCCATATGTGTGAGGCTGTCATATTTTTGTTGAAGTATCTATGACTGTAAAATGTTGTCTAAGATGATAAGATATAAGAAAAATCCTAGCTGCATGCATATTGTCTTTTAGTGAGAAGCAATTTTGACATTTTGGGGGATACTTTTCTAGTTATTCATGGGATGTGCCATGTAAGTTTCAAGTTTATTGTATTACATAATGGCAGGGATTTAAATTTTTGCTAACTTATTAGAAAGTTGGACTTAAGGTTTTGTAACAAAGTTAAAAGATGTATATTTCTCAAGTTCTTTAAAATTAGTTTGCTTTTATTTCTAAAGCTCCATATGTTCTGAGATGTCTGTGGTTTGATTTCTTCAGGTAAAGCAGAAAGCTGCTGGCTTAATAGAAATGGTGGCTTTCCTCCGGAGAAGAACTGAGGATGATGAGAAGGTGCAACATGAAATTGAAAAAGTGTTCCATGAGCTCATCCTGTAATTTGAACCTTTCATTCACGTTCATGTTTTCAAAATCTAAGCTAGGGCTAAATTAAGTTGTGTTATCATGGAGGGGAGAGTGCTGACTCACTGGTTTACAGCTGGCACTGACTTTACCTATTCATGCTTTATAGCTTCTCTTTGAAAAAGTGCATTTTGTTATGTAAGACCTTATTTCAGAATGAAATTTACTTTCATGCTCCCTGTTCTTACTGCAAACCATCAAGGTTTTCTTTTCTTTTTTTTTTTTTTTACTTTTCAATGTTTTTCCTTTTTAGAATTTGAAGTATAATTTACTTATATTAGTTTCAGATGCACCAGTAGTGATCTGATATTGCTATACATTACTCAGTGATCTCCATGATAAGCCTCGTTAGCATTTGTCGTCATACAAAATTCTGATATTATTGACTATATTTATATTCCCTATGGTATACCTTACATCCCTGTGACTACTTAACAAACATGTAAGTTTGGGGAAAGGCTTTTATTTTAATCTCCTTCCACATAAAAATACAAAGAATATGTTTCTGCTAGTAAGTACTTTTAGGCTCAAGCCACACAAGCAAACAGTATGGAAATTTAAGCAGATATCCAAGAAAGTTCCATCTATATGCCTGATAAGCTAATATTTTTATTCAGGGGAGCTTGCTGCATTTTCCTGAGTGACTAAGATACTGTCTTCTGTGCTTGCTTCACTTTTGGCCATATTATAGCCACACTGATAAATACTTCTCTGACGTCTCCAAATTCATCATTAAACATCATTTTCAGACCTAGGTGATAAGCAAGAATATGGATTACCTAAAAATAGATTTGATAAGTAGCGTGCAGATTAAACATTGTTAATATAATATTGGAGATCAATACATGAAGTCAGAACAATTCTACCTGAAAGAGATTTGTTATTTGGTAGTGTCTCTGTTTTTTTCCACTTATGTCCAAAAGCATATTAATCTTTTCTTAATCATGAAGTAAAACTTTATGAATGTGTTTCTGTGCATACCATTCTGTAAGCAGCCCAAGTGTAATTCCATATCCTCAAGAAAAGAAGTATCACAGAGATCTCTAGGAAAGCTTGTCATTGGAAAAATATTTTCCACATTAATCTCCAGTATGTTTCCCTTCAACTTAAGCAAAAGTTAATTTTGAATTTTATATTCAATTTTTATGTCATACATATTTTATTGACTGTATATATCAAATGATAGGTGAAATTTGGAATATAAATATGTCACAACTACTTATTTTGAAGTCTTTTTCAATTTAGATTACAGGAAGACAAAGTGAAATTCCAGTTGAATTTGACGATCCAAATCCTCCTTAAACAAGGACAGGTAGAACTGGAGAATTTTCAGTTAATGCTGGATTATTCTGATGCAATCCTCATCAACAAGATAATAATTGAAGACTTGAATTCTGTGATTCGGGTAATTATCATTTTTTAAAAGAAAAAAACAACATGTCACCTGCTGGCCAAATATTTTTCATGTTCCCCCATTTCTCTGGGAAATCATTTTCATTCAGTTGAGCCAGTAGGTGATTCCTACCCTGAAGAAGTTTACACATGTGTCCAGGCCCCACCTCTAGACATGGATATATTTTTTAAAATCTTGCCAGATAATTTTAAGGTAAAAAGAAGTTCAAGACCATAGAGTTAAATGTTCATTCTAATATACCATCATTTTGTTAGAGTCAATTTCCTCACCTAATGATGAGTTTGATAAGCTTAGATAATTAATTTCAGATCTTGCTTATTTTTTAATGTAAACATGTTAAAATTTTCCTTCTAAGCACTATTTTAGCTACATTCTACAAATTTTGATAGTTTGTATTTTTATTTTCTTTCCATTTAAAATATTATCTAATCCTCCATGTAACTTCCTATTAGAAGTTGGGTTATTTAGAAGTATGTTATTTAATTTCCAAATACTTGGGAATTTGAGGCTATTTGGAAATTATGTGCTAATGTTGCTATATGTATTACTTGCTCGTAACCAACATTGCATTACTATTGTTCCTTTAGACAGTCAGTTGTCTTCAAGAGTGATTAAAAATAAAGAAAAAAATGATTTTCTATTTCCCTTCAATTTCACTATTTCAAGAGATCTTTCTTTGTGTGGATTGAAGTGTCTGTTTTGTATTATATACCTTCTGCTTAAAGAACTTCTTTTAACTTAACTGAATCGTCTGCTGGTAATGAAATCTGTTTTCCTTTGTCTGAAATTGTCTTTGGTTCACCTCTATTATTGAAAGATATTTCGCTGGGTTCCCTGGATTGACAGACTCTTTCTCTGTCTCTCAGTCTTTTCACTTTAAAGTTGTTCATCTTATTCTGGCTTACAGAACTTCTGACAAGATGCCTACTGTATCTTTTTAATCTTTGCACCTCTTAATGTAGTGTGTTTGCCTTCGAGATTTTCTCTTTGATTTTCAGCAGTCTGGGTGTGTGTGTGTGTGTGTGTGTGTGTGTGTGTGATCCTTTCAATGTATTCTTACTTTGGCTTGCCTAATATATTTTGTCCAGGATTCTTGCATCCATATTTATCAAGGATATCGACCTATAATTTTCTTTTATTGTGGTGTCTTTTTCTGGATTTGATAACAGGGAAATATTGCCCTCATAAAATGTTTGGACGTATCCCCTTCTTTTCAATTTTTTTCTTAAGTGTTTGAGAAGGATTTATATAAGTTCTGGTATGTTCTACTTTCACTTACATTCATTTCAAAGTATTTTCTAATACTGCTTATGATTTCTTCTTTGACTCCATTGATTATTTAATAATATATGATTGAATCTCCACATATTTGCAAATATTCCGGTTTTCTTTCTGTTACTGATTTCTAGTTTCATTACCTTGTGGTCATATCAGACACTTAGTATGCTTTTCATCTTTTAAAATGTATTTGTATTCATTTTATGGCCAAACATATGGTCTGTATTTGAGAATACAGAATAGCGTGTATTCTGCTGGTACTAAGTGAGGCATTCTGTGATTGTCCTTGCTGCTGCTGCTGCTAAGTCGCTTCAGTCGTGTCCGACTCTGTGCGACCCCATAGATGGCAGCCCACCAGGCTCCTCTATCCCTGGGATTCTCCAGGCAAGAACACTGGAGTGAGTGGGTTGCCATTTCCTTCTCCAATGAGTGAAAGTGAAAAGTGAAAGTGAAGTTGTTCAGTCATGTCCGATGCCTCGAGACCCCATGGACTGTAGCCCACCAGGCTCCTCTGTCCATGGGATTTTCCAGGCAAGAGTACTGGAGTGGGGTGTCATTGCCTTCTCCTGTGTATGTCCTTAGGTCTTGTTCAAATCCTTTATTTCCATATTGATCTTCTATATACTTAAAAACCATGAAATAAACAGTTCCACAGAAGAGGGAACCATGCACTATATCAATTACTTGACAAGAGCATGGTTGTCAACACTCAAGAGTGTTGGTTCAGGAGCTCAAATGGTGATGGCTGAAGAAATACGAAGTGAGGAAGTTGAGACCGGGACTATTAATAAATCTTATGAAAAGTTGACTGAAAGGAAAGCAGAGAGGAGATGTAGTAGTTTGACAGGAGTGTTTCTCAACCTCAGACTATTGACTTTTGAGCTGGATGGTTATTTGTTGGAGAGAGCTCATGTGCTGTGTATTATGTGGAGTTTAGAAGCACCCCTGGCCTCTACCTACTAGATGCTAGTAGCAAGGCCTCCCCTTCCGGTTGTCAGCCAAAATGCCTCCCAATGTGGTTGAATGTCCGCTGGTGGGGCAGTGTTTTACCCATTTGAGAGAGACTGCTGCAGAGAAATGTTTGACCTTAAGATTTGGGAGCTGGTGTTAACAAGATCAAGGATATGATCATGGGAGCTGGGTGGCTGAGCAAACAGAGAAAATATCATTGAAAGTGAGAAATTTGAGGAATTGAGGCCAAGCAGTGATCAAAAGATAAAAATATTTTTTTAAAGAGGGTAGTAGTTGGCATAGTCTAATGGCATGATCTTGAAAAAGCTAAGTTCTCTAAGGAGAAGAGAGGAAAAATATAAAATGTTAACTGATGAAACTCACATACAAATTTATTTTAGAATCTTAGTAGTTTCACTGTTAGCAATCTGGGGGAACAGTTTCATGAAAATATTACTGAACTTCATGTAGTCCATTTGAAATGAAGTATAGAACATCCAAATTATTAAATATCATATTTAACCCATTCAATTTTCTTGTTTTCTCACTAGCTACCAACCAGATACTGTTGTGCCTAGTGTGTTAAACTACAATCCTTTATCTTTAGTGTCAAGAAGCAGGGGAGAATAGGAGTACAAACACTTACAGACTGATGATGGCAGAAGGAATTCCTGTCTAATCATTGACATAAAAGTAAATTGGCTATGCCATTCAAATTATCTTACAATCCTTTGTTTAGTAACTATCTTGCTTTATATCATGATCAGATTGTGCCTGTGAAGTAATTTTTAATATCTGCTACATTTTTAAAAGAAGATAGAATTATCTCTGCATTCCAAGTGTTTTCTAAGAAAAGCATTCAGCTTCAACTATCTGAATGCAGAATGTTATATGAATGCCAGTTGTGTGTGTGATTTTTTTTTAAGACTCAAGGACAAAAGAAGGTTGCTAGCATGATGGAAAGTAAAGAAGTCCATAAAGGAATATTTCAGATTGAGTGGGAACATAAGAAGATGGAGATGGAAATGGAAGATCTAAATCAGAAGGCTTGGGATATTCAGATGCTGTTTTTTTCAAGAGATCGTCAAAAGGTAAGTTCTCCCTGTGCCCCACTATATAATTTTAATTTTAGTCATTAATGTATTCACTCATTCAACCAATATTTAATAAGATGCTCTGTGATGTCAAGCATATCCTATGCATAGTATTTCATAATGTGACTGTGGATTCTGTTTCTTCTTCTGTAGTTTACATTTGCTGCCTCTGGTTCTTTGTGACCCAGTCAGTAGTATAGTTCTATCTTGCAATTCACCAGGAATTTCCTAATTGTCAAATCTAGTGATCCCTTTCCTAATCATCACCATCCCTGTAGTATTTGACCATTGACCGTCTTCATTCCCTTTTTTTTTTTTTTTTTTTTTTGCCAGGAGCTTGTGAGATCTTAATTCCCCAACCAGGGATCATACGTACGTTTCCCCACAAACTTCCCCGCCCCCCACAGTGGAAGCAGAGTTTTAACCACTGGACCTCCTGGGAGGTCCATCTTCGTTTTTAATATTGCCTGTTGTTTTGGTTTTAATCATCCCTCCTTTCTCCTGTATGTCTTCCAACATGTCAAATCACTCTGCCTCTTTTCCTGATTTCTCTTTTGTTTCTACCTCTTAAGTATAGTGATTAAGATTCTGCCCTCAGCTCTGTGTTTCTTTCCATGTCCTCTCCTTTGATGATTTCTCTTTCTCTAACTTCCATGATCACTCCTAAGACTCATCCAAGCTTTCTGGATTCCAATTTAATTCCAATCTCACTTCTCTGAACCTGACCTTTCCAAGCATCATTTCTGTGTTATCTCCCAACAGCACCTCTTCTTATTTTGCTTATTTCTGTTCTTTCAGCCATCACTGGGGATTAAAATCGCTGTCCTGATTCCTCTCCTCCCCTTGTCTTCCAAGCCTTACCTAGTGTATCCATTTAGTCCCTCATTCTTTGGGCCCCTAGCCTTTACCTTGCTTCCGTTCTTCCTTTTCAATGGTTTCTAGTATTTTATAACAATCTTCTAACAAGGCTCTTGACTTTGGGTTTTTCTCTATCTCATCTATAGATTCACATTCCTATTCAGCTCTAATAACATTCCTACTCTGCTCCATTTTAAACTTCCTCTTCTTACCTGGCCAATGAATTTTCAAGTTCTTAAGTGGTGTTGAGTGTCCTTCAATCTTTCTCAAATTCATTCCTCCTGTTAGTCTTTTACACATCAGTATTTTCAAACCAAACTGATTCTATTTTCTAGGATTCTACCTCCGTGCCTTTGCAATACTGGTTCTTCTACCTGGAACATTTTTCTTCATTTTTTTTCACGTCCCGAATCTATCTACTTTTGAAGGTCTGGTTCAAATGCCACCTAATCCATAAAGCCTTTTGATTTCCCAAGCTCAGAGAAATCACAGCCCATCTCAAACCACCTTTTAATTTGCATGTCACTTATGTATCTTCTGGCAACTAATCATATTACTTTCTCTTCTTCTTGATGTCTAGGTCAGGTTATCTATCTTTGTTATCTCCCTCAGTATCTTTAACTATTAGTAGGATATTGTTAATATGGAACTCATGAGACACTGTCAAATAAAACACAGTAAATATCTGGTGAGTTGAATAAATGAATGAATGAGAAAATAAACTAGGCATTGGTAGTTATTAGTATATAGGTGAGTGCATCAATAACTAAACATGAGTAAATATTATGGCACAAAGTCAAATCAATCCTCACTTGGACAGATGTTTTTTATGAGAAACAGGAACTTCCAAAACTAAGATAATCTTTATAAAATTATCTCTTGGAAGAAATAGAGAAAAATATACTTACTTTGTGGTTTCTTTTTTTCCTCTCAAAGTACCTAAATGAACCAAACTATGAGACTCTATTGCCATTCAGATTGGAATAATGGAGCAGACTATTGATGTTTTAGATAAGGTAGGAATCAAAGATATTGATCATTTTATTTCCAGTATCTGTGAATGATATGAACAAAGTAATAGTTTTCAAACCATGAATTCAAATAGAACCTACCAAAACTTGGTCTTTTATAATGATATTCAGGATATAATTCAGTTCAGTTGCTCATTCATGTCCAACTCTTTGCAGCCCCATGGACTGCAGCACGCCAGGCCTCACTATCCATCACCAACTCCCAGAGTTTACTCAAACTCCTGTCCACTGAGTCAGTGATGCCATTCAACCATCTCTTCCTCTGTCACCCCCTTCTCCTCCTGCCTTCAATCTTTCCCAGCATTAGGGTCTTTTCAAATGAGTCAGTTCTTCGCATCAGGTGGCCAAAGTATTGGAGTTTCAGCTTCAACATCGGTTCTTCCAGTGAACATTCAGGATTGATTTCCTTTAGGATGGATGTAATTAGAGGTCCCTAAATAGCATCTTTGCACCCATAACCATTGTGATAGCTGGAAGGACTTTAAAAAATATTTTAATTTTATATTGGAGTATTGTTGATGAATAATGTGTTAGTTTCAGGTGTATAGCAAAGTGATTGTGTTATACATATGCGTGTATCCATTCTTTTTCAAGTTCTTTTCCCATTTAGGTTATTATAGAATACTAAGTGAAGTTTCTTGTGCTATACAGTAGGTCCTTGTTGGTTATCCTCTTGGTTTCCCTGGTGGCTCAGATGGTAAAGAGTCTGCCTGCAATGCAGAAGACCTGGGTTCGATCCCTGGGTTGGGAAGATCCCCTGGAGAAGGAAATGGCAGCCCACTCCATTATTCTAGCCTGGAAAATTCCATGGACGGAGGAGCCTGGCAGGCTACAATCCATGGGGTCGCAAAGAGTTGGACACAACTGAGCAACTTCACTTGTTGGTTATCTATTTTAAATATAGAAGTGTGTATTTCTCAATCCCAACCTTCCATTCTGTTTTTCCCCCCATCATTCCCAGCTCTGTAACCATAAGTTTGTCCTCTAAATCTGTATGTTTGTTTTGTAAATAAGTTCATCTGTATCATTTTCTTTAGATTCCAGGTGTAAACAAGATCATATGTCTTTGTCTGACTTACTTCACTTAGTATGATAATCTCCAGGTCCGTTCATATTGCTGCAAATGTCATTATTTTATTCTTTTTAATGACTAATATTCCACTATATATATGTACCACATCTTCATGCATTCATCTGTTAATGGACATTTAGGTTGTGAAGCGCTTCAACATCCTTTGGGGCTATTGGAGTGTAGGTGAATTTCCTGTTTCACATTCAGTTGTGATTTTATGTAGTAGAAGTGTTGATCGTCTTTCCTTGGCATTGTAAAAGCTTTGTTTTACCCTAACTGCCTGAGCACTCAGTTTTGAGTGTTTAACATACATAAGATGGAAACAAAGTACTCTCCGGGCTGTGTTCTTAAAAATCTCTCATTTCTAAAAATATACAGTTTCTTCTAAAATGTATATTAACAGACCATTCTATCTTTCAACAAATAATTTAAGTACCCACTGTGTGTGGGCATTATGCTAAGCACTAGGGGTATGGTGGTAAGATATCTTAATGATGACAATGTATTTAAAATTTAAGAATATCTTTATAAAATATTTTCTTTCAAAATTATTTTTGTGGGATGTCCTGGGAACAAAAATTTCAGACCCACAAAAAGAATGTGGAGAACTGCAAAAAGCTGCTTAAAAAACTGAGAAGGTACAGCAATCAAAAAGATATAGCAAATTACACCCTAAGTTGCAACTTACGAGAAGAGCTGGTAGCTGTCTCAGAGAGAAAAGACATCTGTAATGCAATGGGTAAGATTTTTTTTTAATTAACTGTCAGTTTATTTAAAAGTAATCAGAATTCCTAAAATCTGTACAGTGGTTATAAAGCTACCAGTATTTGTTCCATATGTTTAACTATTTCAGAGTGCTGTTTCTATATTTTAAAATGTAGATAATAATTCAACTAATTCCATCTTTTCATTTTGGGGATAGGGTCTAAACTGACTTGTGAAAAGATTGCCAAAGAACGATACAAAAACATGATGCGACAACAAAAGTTAACAAAAATTTCAAAACAACAAGCTGAGCAGATTTCAATACTACAGGCTGAAGTTGAAAGATTAAGAATGAAAACATTTCCTGCTCTTGTTCAAATGTAATACTGTGGAAAACGTAAGACCAAATCAATCATTTTAAAAATAATTTCATTTGGTTAAAATGATTTGTTTCTCTTATATCAGAAAATTTAAGTAGAATCTTCTCTTAGTGTCATATTTTTGATAGCAAATTTTGATTTTAGTCTTAATCATTATAAAAATGTTTGTCCTGCATGAATAAATGTCTAAAATAACATGAATTATTTTTATTCAAGAATGAACAAGATTTTATCTCAGAATATATTCAAGATCTATTTTATTGTCTTAATCAAAAATAGTTTCACAGTAGTAGTATACAGTCTTAAAGACAAAATTATTCTTAGCCACTACTGCCATTTCTAATTTTATAAAATTACCAGAAACATTATGAGATTATGATTTTTATCTATTTTTCTATATTTCCCATTTTCTTCAGTAAGCACTTCTCTATAATTGGAAAAAATTTCATAGAATGTTAAAGATTATTCCCTCTGCTGTCAATGTGAACAAAGTGGCTTACTTTTAAAAAGCCCTAAATCATTTGTAAATTACAAGATATTTTCTACACAAGCATTCTACATAAACATGACATAATCATCTTTATCTCATATTTATTACAACAGAACTTAACTTTGTGTCCCACCCAACAGTTTAGTAAACAGAAAAAACACGTTTTCTCATTTTGTGGTATTGTGATTTATAAGAAGAAATATATATTTGGTCTTTGACCCCATTCCTGGCACAGAGATCCTAAAACACTTGGAATTTCCTAAGTGATGAGAGAGGTACAGGTATCTTGTTAATGAGGTGACTTTTGGACTGCACTTAAGGATGGGGGCTGGTTGCTCAAACCAATGCTGTGTCCCAACCTCTAATCCACCTACCCACCCTCCCCACACTCCCACCCTCACCCCCACCTCCAGAGAAGGTAAAGGAACTGGAAGTTCAACTGATCACCAATAACCAGTGATTTAATCGATCATGCCTATGTAATGAGGTCTCCATAAAATCCCACAAGGACAGGGTTTGGAGAGAGTGCTGAGAGCAAGTAAGCTCAGTCTTTTCCCATACCTTATGCATTTCTTCCATCTGGAGGTTCCTGAGTCAGATCCTTTTATACAGTGATTTGGTAAATGTTTCTCTGAGTTTTGTGAGCCATTCTAGCAAATTAATTGAACCCAAAGGAGAGTCTCGGGAACCTATTTATTGCCAGTGGGTCAGAAGCAGAGTTGACAACGTGGGCTTTCAGTTGACATCTAAAGTGGAGGGCAGTCTTATGGGACTGAGACCTGAACTTGTGGAATCTGATGCTATCTCCAGATAGATGTGTCAGAATTGAGTTGAATTGTATTATAGGACATCCACATGGTGTTTGAGAACTGTTTGGTGTGGAGAAACACAGCCACAAGCGAAGGAATTTGTGCTAAGAATTCTTATACTTCCATGAAATAGCTTATCACTTTACTCATGTAGATGATGATAAGTAATGAGATTAACTATTCAGAAAACTGCTTTGCCTTTCCATAACCTATGGACTGACTGCATTCCAAAGTGATAATCAGCAGGATCACTGACCACAATCTCCAAATGGTATCAATGTCTCATTGTTCTGCAATTCGTGAATTAATTGTTAAATTTAATCTGCAATGCCATATCCAGTGTACACTGGTATAGATAAAGCCAAGAGAGCAATTATAAAATATTATATTTAGAAAAAAAAATTTCTAGTTTTAAAAACTTCTGTTTAAAAACTGCCAGGATAGTACCATAATTGATCACCTGTTTAGTGGGAATAGTAAGAAAAATAAGAGTATCATTTTGATAAATTCCCCTTCTTAGACCTAGAATGAGTCCTAGTCAGTTTGGCTTATTAAGCATGGTAGTGTCCATTAGTAATGTTTCCATGTCACCTAAATTAACTGTTGGAGCCTCCATTTGCTACTAGTCAAGGCCATAAATATCACTGGACAGTACTCTGTGGATTGCTGGGTCTTAAACAACCTGTGTGGTTTGTTTCTTATGTCCACCCTGAGTGATCTTGCAATGCTCCTTGCTTAAATGCCTCATCTTTGAGGCACAGATAGAATGGAAATTATCAAGTCTCTTGCCCCCAGGATGAATTCTAGTAGNCTCGTGCGCGGGGTGGCTCCTCCCGGCCGACCCTGGCTTCGGACGTGGGGTAGCTCCTCCCGGCCGCCCCTGGCCTTGGACGCGAGGTGTCTCCTCCTGGCCCTGGCCACGTGTGCGGGGTGGCTCCTCCCGGCCACCCCTGGCCTCCGACGTGGGGTAGCTCCTCTCGGCCGTTCGTGCCCCTCGCAGCCTGGCACTCTCGGCCGCTGCCCCTGACCTTGGATGTGGGGTAGCTCCTTTTGGCTGCGCTTATTGCGCCAGTCGCAGCCGCCCGCACTTGGCTTTTAAAAGTTTGATTATGAAGTATGCCTGTTGGTCTTTTAAGTTTGTCTCATTTGGAGTTGTTAAACTTCTTCAACATTTACATTCCTGTCTTTCATCAAATTTGGCAAGTTTTCAGCCACTGTTTCTTCGAATATTCTCTCTGCCCTTTTCTCACTCCTCCTTCTGAGATCTCAGTGCACATGTTGGTCTCTTGATGGTGTCCCACAGCGCCCTTAGTCTCTGTTCGCTTTTGGTCTATCTGTTTTCTTTCCATCCCTTCAACTTGATAATTTATACGTCCTATCTTAGAGTTTGCAGATTCTTTCTTCTGCTTGCTCAAGTTTGTGTTAGTGAATTTTTCATTTCAGTTATTGTGCTTTTCAGCTCCAGAATTTCTTTTTGGTTCATTTTTAGGTTTCTATTTATTCTTATTTCCATTTTATTCAGAGATTGTTTTTTTGACTTTGTCCTCATCTTCCTTTAGTTCTTTGAGCATCTTTTAGACATTTGCTTTAATATTTTTGTCTAATATATCTGCCATCAGGTGTTTTTTAGGAATAATTTTTGTTGATTTAGTATTTTTTTTTAAATGGCCATGCTTTCCTCATGCTTCATATGCCTTATGATCTTTTGCTGAAAACTGGATATTTGACTTTAATAATGTGGTAATTTTGGAAATCAGATTCTCTTTCTTCCTAGAATCTGATTTTTTTTTTAATTTTTTTTTTTTTTTTTACTGTTGTAGACAGTCTCCATGCAGAAGGTCAGCCTGAGATATAGATATTAGGTCTCTTCAGGTCTTTTCTGAGTTTCCCCCTCAGCATATTCAGTCACTTTCTAATTTTTCCCTGTACATGAAGTAGTTTTTGAATGTACTAGTGTTTAGTGTCTGACTCCCAAAAGGGAGGAAAAGGAAAATGAAGGGGACATAGAAGAGCCCTGCTTGCTCTCTGCCTCTTTTTTTTTTTTTCAAATATTTCTTTATTTGTCTGTGTTGGGTCTTAGTTGCAGCATGTAGGATCCTTTGTTGGGGCTCGAGGGCTTAGTTGCCCTGTGGCATGTGGAATCCTAGTTCCCTGGCCAGGGATAAAACCCACGTCCCCTGAGTTGCAAGGTGGACTGTCAACCACTGGACCACCAGGGAAGTTCCAGGCACTGGTTATTTAAGTCCCCTGGAAGTCACTTCAGCTGGAGGATGAGGGATTTGTACCAGTGGGAGGAGGTGTAACAACTGTAGCTGTCTGCTTTGTTGTCAACACCTGTATGATCAGAAACAGCAGTCAGTGATCAGAGCACAGGTCCACAGGATTTGAAGGACAGGGCTGTTTCTGTCCACCGTGGCTTCTAGCCTGTGTGTGAAGAGCATGTGCACAGTGCAGTGGGGCTGCATATGGCTTGAGCTGGGAGATGGAGGGCTGTTGCTCTACTCTGAAGTAAGACTGACCATCAATGAGTGATAGTCGCTCGGTCATATCCGACTCTTTGCGACCCCACGGACTGTAGCCCACCAGGCTCCTCTGTCCATGGAATTCTCCAGGCAAGGATACTGGAGTGAGTTGCCATTTCTTTCTCCAGAGAAAATTGCCTGTAATCAGCCACAATTAACCTTCAAAGTCTGTCCATGGACCTTGCAAGCTTTCAGTAGACTCCCAAGTTCCAGTATAGTTACACTAGGCAGATTCTGCCAGTGCAATTATTGTCTAACTGGGGACACAGATTCCTAGTACTTGCTACTCTGCTGTCTTCCTAGAATCCTCCTCTGTAAGGCAATTTTCTTTTTTAACACTATGGGAATATCCTGTTTTAGAATAATCTCTTTTCCAATGGTTTTAACATACATTTATGATTCTGGGCTGTATCAATTATTGTATTACTGTTTGTAAAATGAAATATATTTTCTAATTGCTTCATTTTAGGAAGTAATTATTTTGAGATTCTGTCACCTAAAAATATCTTTATCCTTTAGTTGGTTGGCTATAGAATTTTAGGTTTGAAATAATTTTCTTTCAGAATTTTGAAACCATTGTTTCACTGCCTTCAGGCTTCCATTATTTTTTTCAGGCTGTTAGCTATGAAGGGTATTCTGATTCTTGCTCCTTTGTATGTGACCTTTTTTTTTCCTCTCTGGAGGCTTATGGAATCTTTTCTTTGTCTTTATTTTTTAAAAATTTTAGTGATGTTGCTTGGTGCCTCTCTATTTTTGTTTGTTGTAGTAGACCTTTGATGGACCTCCTTAATCTGACCATTATGCCTTTCAGTTTTAGGAAGTTTATTGACTTACTACATCAGTTTTAGCTTTTCCTCTATTTCGTTCTGTTCTTACTGTTGAGAGTGCTGCTTCTTCATATGGGCTTCCCTGGTGGCTCAGACGGTAAAGAATCTGATTGCAGTGTAGGAGACCTGGCTTTGATCCCTGGGTAGGGGAGATCCCTAGAAAAGAGAGTGGCAACCGACTCTAGTATTCTTGCCTGGGAAATCCCGTGGAGAGAGGAGCCTGGTGGGCTACATACAGTCCATGGGGTCGCAAAGTGTTGGATGCTGTTGAGTGATTAACACTTTTCATACTTTCTTCTTCATATTTTGGACCTTCTGAATAGACTCTCTAGTACTTATCTTTTTTCTCTTATTGTTCATTCTTTTTTCTTTTTATTCTGATTTATGAAAGATATTTCCTTATCTTCTAACTTTTGTACTGAGTTTTCATTGCTGTGGTTGTATTTTTAACTTACAAGAACTCTTTCTTGTTCCTTAAATGTTTCCTTTAAAAATATCCCATGTGTTTCCTGTAAGTAATATCTTAGTTCTCTCAGGATAATGATAGTCCTTTAAAATTAAACATTTTAATTTTGTTTTTAATTTTGAAGTGATTTTTAGATTTACAGGAAAGTTGCAAATAGCATACATAAGATTCCTGAATACCCTCCACCAAGCTTCCTTCAGTGTTAATATCTTATATAATTACAGTACTTTCATCAAAACTAAGAATTAACATTGGTTTAGTAATATTAAACTATAGACTTAATTTAGATTTCTCCAGCTTATTGTTCCAGGATCTAATCCAAGAAACTGCATTACATTTAGTCATGATGTCTCTTTAGTCTCTCTTGATCTGTGATAGTTTCTTAGTCTTTCTTTTCTTTCTTTTTTTTAAATGATATTGACAGTTTTGAAGAGAACTGTTCAAGTATTTTGCCCTTTAATTCAAATTTGTCTGATGTTTTCTCATGATTATTCTAAGGTTATGAGTTTATAGGAAAAATACCACAGAAGTTAGGTTGCCTTCCTGCCTCCCCTCCCCTAATTAAAATTTTTTTGAATTGCATAATTTCTTCAAGTTGCATTGTTTTCTACAGGTAGTCATTATTTAAAAAAATAATTCTTTCATATTTTTCTCAGACATCTAGTAATCCTTAATTGACTGCTAAACTTTAAGAGAGGAGATTGAAAACCTAATCCAAGATTATGAAAATGTGAATGAGGCTCATAGACTGTTTATTTCACTGTGGGATGATCTGATTGAGCATTTTAATTTGAGATCTCTAATGTTCTTTGTTATTGTTCTACTTGAGGCTTTTTTTTTTTTTTTTCCCTTTCATTCATCTGGTTAGATTCTGCAAAGAATGATCCTTCAGTTTCCCTCTTGGAGGGTGAAAATTGGGGAGAGAAGGCTGGGAAGTTTTAATCGATGTGTTTACTTAATCTCTCCACTTTCAATATGGTACCCTCCCTTTTACAGCTGCCAGCATCCCTCAGCCTAGAAACCCTCCATTTTACTCTCTAGAGAATAAAGCTTCAGTCTCTTATCAGGATGGTAGAGCAGCAGGCACCCGGGTTTACAGCTGGGGAGAAAATCTGAGGATCTGAAGCTTCTGAAATAGAATTTCATCCAATCCTCTTTATAGTTGCATCTTTCACTTCCACTTCCTGAACATTTTAGAGATTCTATCATGTAAATTATACTGATTCTGTGTTTACTACAATGGCTCGTGATTTCATTTTCTTGGGTCGTGTAGTCATTTATCACTCATCCATCTCTCTCTCAAGAAAATTATCTTGCTGTTGTCTCCCCTGACGTTTTTGGGGGGGAGGAAGGAAGGGGTGACTTTCTTTGGCTTATGCTTTTAAATTTTTTTCTTTCCTTTTGTTTTAATGGGATTTTCAGGCAGGAGCAAAAGTGGATATGCTTTCAACTTACCATCCTTATCCAGAAGTTTGGCAAGTCTTCTTCAAAGATTTCTTGAGAGGTGCAGAAATTTACACCAGTTTCCTCCTTGATAAATATTCTAAATCCCTAGACTGAGAAATGAAGACTAGGACAGAAAAGTACACCATATTATTTTCTCTTACTATTATATCCTAAAGAGACACGTTCCTATTTACCAAAAACAAACAAAACAAAATAAACACCTCCCCATCAAACAAACAACAACCCCAAAGTCTCCAGCTGGCTCTTGAAGGAAGTGGCCTCAAATTCTTGCAGCCATTCAGATGTGCTGCATGCTAAGTCCTTTCAGTTGTGTCCGGCTCTGTGTGACCCCCTGTGTGACCCACCAGGCTCCTCTGTCCGTGGGATTCTCCAGGCAAGAATACTGCGTTAGTTGCCATTTCCTACTCCAGGGTATCTGCCCGACTCAGGGATTGAACCCGTGTCTCTTGTGTCTCCTGCATTGGCAGGTGGGTTCTTTACCATTCACACCACTTGGGAGGGGCATTCAGATGTAGTATTTCTCATAAATCATGTTCTACCTAGGTCTTTATTCAGTGGTTTCTTCTACATGGAATTCCTTCCTTTGTCTCCCTCCTTGATTTTCTTCTTAGTTAATCCTTGTTAATGCCTTCCCACCCCATGAAGTCTTCTTTGATCCCTGCCCTCATCATTATCACCTCCAGGTTTGTGTTTCCTCACCTTCTCTTGTGTTTCCACACCTAGCAACTACTATACTACTGTAATTGTTTATTTAGGTGTCCACAGCCACTTCGCCAGGGACCAAATCTTATTTATCTTTGAATATATTGTCATTTATCTCATAGTTGGAACACAAGTGCTTGTCATTTTAAAATTCAGATCTTGCAGGAAAATAAAATGTGGCTTAAAAAAACTGTATAGGGACTTCCGTGGTGGTCCAACGGTTAAGAATCTGCCTTGCAATGCAGAGGACACAAGTTCGATCCCTGGCTGGGGAGCTAAGATCCCGTATGCTGCAGAGCAGCTAAGCCTGAGTACCTCAGCTACTGAGCCTGCACTCAAGAGTCCATGAGCTGCTGCTGCTGAAGCCTGTGCACCACAACTGAAGCCTCTGTGCACTGCAGCGAAAATCCCGAGTGCTGCAACTAAGACTTGACGCAGCCAAATAAGTAAATTAGTTAATTAAAGAAGAGCTGTATAACCCTCATGGGCATTGAATTAATACCAAAATCCTTTTATGTGCTAAGTCGTGTCTGGCTCTCTGCGACCCCATAGACTATAGCCCACCAGGCTCCTCTGTCCTTGGTATTTTCCAGGCAAGGATACTGGAGTGAAGAGTTCATCAATAGAATGATAAAAATGACCAGGAAAATTCAGTAATTATTTTTAATTAAAATTTCAGTGAAGTTACTATGGCTTAAAAGGGCAAGGATATGCTGTGTTAGCTTGGATACTTTTATCAGTCACTGAAAACTAATTGCTGCCTCTTTATTAGAATTGCTGGGAAAATACAATGTCTTGAGTTCAAGAACATGTTTCATAAGTGTGGCAAAGTCTGTTCTATTTTATTTAGAGAAATGTCTAAATAAATGCATTAGCTATAGTTAGCTTTACCTCATTTTTTTCAGGGATGTAGGGTACAGTTTGGGAGCCTTCTGCAAATATTTTCAGGTCCCCAAATAAAAGTTAGAGAATATCAACAGGTGATCTTTGAATGACAGGGGTTTGGACTGCATGGGTCCACTTATGTGTGGAGTGTTTTCAGTAGTAAATACTGTACTTACTATGGAAACCAAGGTTGATCACATCTCTGGATACTGAATCTTGGATTTGGAGGAACTGCATATATAGAGGGCCCCCTCCAATGATACCCGACTTTTTGACTGTGCGGAGGGTTGGCACCCCTAACCCCTGCTGTCGTTAAAGAGTCAACTATATGTATTTTTAAATAAAAGAAAATTTGACCTTGCTAACATTTGATATAATGAAGTATTTATTTGGCTAAGTAGAATGTTCTATAGCTCTGTTTGGGGAAAGGCCTTCTTTTAGAGGTGATAAGACAGTGGCTGTTAGAGCCTTCCCAAGGGCTCAACTCCATTCTTTGACTACTTAGAGAAAAAAATCTAAGCCTATTTCATGGCAAGGCTTTAGAGTTCCCAAACTTGTGTGCAAGCAAAATTTGGGTGAGCATGAATTTTTGTCAGAAAAAGGTCCTTAGCTTTTATCAGGTTTCTGGTAGTGTCTTGACTTAGGAAACTTTAAGAGCCACTGGTTTAGGTACTTCACCCACTGTTTTTGCTAGAGAGGATAAAGTGGAGGAGGCAGTTTGAAGATTAATTATGACTTTAAGATTTAACTTTTTGGGGAATTCCCTGGAGGTCCAGTGGTTAGGACTCAGGGTTTTCACTGAAGACGTTGGTTCAATCCCTGGCCAGGGAAATAAGATCTTGCAAGCCAGGAGATGTGGCCAAAAAAAAAAAAAAAAAGGACTTAACTTTTTGGACACAATCATAATAAGATGTTGTTAACATTATGAAATATATGTAATTGATACAAAAATTTACAAAGCAGTATTTATCCTTATAGCATGGTGCACTGTTAACCATTTCTTTTTAAAAAATACTTATTTTTCTTTATCTTGCAGTATATATTGTTTGGCTGCATCGGGTCTTAGCTGTGGCATGCTGGATCTTGGGTTGTGTCTTGTGGATCCACGGGGCACAGATTCTATGGTGGCGGCGCATCGCCTCAGGAGCTGTGGAGCTGCGGTGCAAGGGCTTGGTTGCTCCTTGGCATGAGGGGTCTTAGTTCCCTGACCAGGAATCGAATCCCCGGCATTGCAAGGTGGATTCCTAACCACTGGACCACCAGGGAAGGCCCCACATTTCTGTTCCACTTGATCTTTAAAATGTTGGTTGTAACTCACTACATTAATGTCTTAGTATTCTGCTTGTTGGTTAACTCGTATTTGAAACACAGAGGTCAAGTGTATCACCATTTGTAAAAGCCTTTCCTGTTTTCTCAGTCCTCACAGCAGTCCCATGAGGTACCTGTGACTTCTTTTTATTTTCACAGATAAGGTGACTCGGAGATGTTCAGTGACTTGTTTGGTGCACTGCCAGTATGTGGTAGGGTCAGGGTGTTATCTTGGCCCTTGGTTTTGACTCCTTTGTTTACATTCCATCCATACTTAGATACCTTTTCCCTGCCTTCTTTGCCATAATTATAGGGAATAATACTAGCTCAGACTACACAATCGGGTACATCCTAACTTGACACTGTCCCCAGTCCTGTTGCTTGTCATTTGGGGTCCTCTCTTTGAGCTTCTGGATTGTATAAAGAGGTTCTTTGCTTCTTTTTTCTTGTGTACTCTAGAGCAATGATTTTCAAGCCTAGATTTATATACTTACTTTATAACTTTTTAAATTGATTTTTGGCCATGCTGGATCTTCACTGCTGTGCAAGGGCTTTCTCTAGTGATGGAGAGTGGGGGCTACTCTAATTGCCGTGCACAGGCTTCTCATTGCGGTGGCTTCTCTTGTTGCAGGAGCAGAGGATTTGGGGCATTCAGGCTTTAGTAGTTGGGGCTCACAGGCCTAGTTGCCCCAAGGCCTGTGGGACCTTCCCAGACCAGGGATGGAATCCGTGTCCCCTGCATTGCAAGGTGTACTCTTAACCTCAGGACCACCAGGAAAGCCCCAAGCCGATTTATAAGAGGTTCAGTCGATCATGGAACTTCATATTCAGATTTCTGGTTCTCTAGCAGGATTCTGGTTCAGAAGATCTGAAATGGAGTATAGACATAGTATATATTTATATATATATTTTTTGGTTTTTTAAATAATTTTTTAAATTGAAGTATAGTTGATGTTCAATATTATATACAATGTTATATATAGGTGCACAATAAGAGTCAACAATTTTTAAAGGTTATACTTCATTTACAGTTACTATAAAATATTGGTTATAGTCCCTGTGTTATACAATATATCCTTGTAGCTTATTTTATACAAAATAGTTTACCTCTTAATCCCCTACCCCTTTATTTTTCCTCCCCGCCTTCTCTCTCCCTACCGGTAATCACTAGTCTTTTCGCTGTATGTGTGAATCTGCCTTTTTGTTGTTGTTGTTGTTATATTCACTTCCTAGTTTGTCGTATTTTTTAGATTCCACATGTAACTGGTATCATACAATATCTGCCATTCTCTGCCTGACTTATTTCACTTAATACCCTCCAAATCCATCTGTGTTGTTGCAAATGGCAAAATTTCATTTTTATGGCTAATATTCCATTGTATAAATATACCCCATCTTCTTGATCTATTTATTTGTTTTAAAAAAAACTCCACAGGTGATTGTTACATGTAGTCAAAGTTGAGAATTTCTATGCTGAATACATTATAATTGTTGGGCAAAGAAGGAAACTGAGTATTTGGGAGATAGCTAGAGATTCTTGGCTCCCCTAGTTCAGGGACTTAATAATTAGAGACCTGTCCTCTCCTTGTCTCCCGACCTTTGTGGACACATAATCAGAGCCTGAGTGAATTGTAGAGAATCTGCTGCTGCTGCTGCTGCTAAGTCGCTTCAGTCGTGTCTGACTCTGTGCGACCCTAGAGATGGCAGCCCACCAGGCTCCCCCGTCGCTGGGATTCTCCAGACAAGAACACTGGAGTGGGTTGCCATTTCCTTCTCCAATGCATGAAAGTGAAAAGTCAAAGTGAAGTCGCTCAGTCGTGTCCGACTCTTTGAGACCCCATGGACTGCAGCCTACCAGGCTCCTCTGTCCATGGGATTTTCCAGGCAAGAGTACTGGAGTGGGGTGCCATTGCCTTCTCCTAAAAACCCTTATATCTTATCATAATTCAAAAAATGAAAGACATCCCAACCCCCCCACCCCCCCACCTCATCCCCAGTCCAAGTGGCTGTATTTTTATTTTCCAGGCAAGAGTACTGGAGTGGGGTGCCATTGCCTTCTCATTAAGAAACAAACTAATGACATGGAATACTAACTCAGAGGATAAGTAAAGCTAGTAAAGTACTTTTTAACACAATTTTAAAAATCTAGAAATATTCTTAGCATGGCAGTCTTTTCAGTGTAAATGCAATTTGCCTGAACACTTTTTAGCTTCATTGTTAAAAAAACATAACTATACATGAAGTGCATAAAAATAGTTTGGAGTTCAAATCTTGTGTAGGAATATGCTCTTGCTATAGTTCCAAAGACAAGGAAGCATTCTGGAGTAATTAGCCAGTTTTTCTATTTCTAGAGTATTAATCCCCACAACTCCTTACTTCATTGGAATGTTTTGATACTACAAAAGAAAAATGTTAACTCCACTAAAGAATGTGTTTGCATGTGTGCATGTTAAATCACTTCAGTCATGTCTGACTCTTTGACCTCACAGACTGTAGCCCTTGAAGCTCCTCTGTCCATGGAATTCTCCAGGCAAGAATACTAGAGTGGGTTGTCCTGCCCTCCTCCAGTGGATCCTCCCAACCCAGGACTCGAACCCACATTTCTTATTCTCCTGCATTGGCAGGTGGGTTCTTTACCACTAGTGCCACCTGGGAAGCCCAAGTAATGTGTTTCAGTTCAGTTCAGTCACTCAGTGGTGTCCGACTCTTTGCGACCCCATGAAGCACAGCATACCAGGCCTCCCTGTCCATCACCAACTCCCAGGGTTCACTCAGACTCACATTCATTGAGTCCGAGATGCCATCCAGCCATCTCACCCTCTGTCGTCCCCTTCTCCTCCTGCCCTCAATCCCTCCCAGCAGCAGAGTCTTTTCCAGTGAGTCAACTCTTCCCATGAGGTGGCCAAAGTACTGGAGTTTCAGCTTTAGAATCATTCCTTCCAAAGAAATCCCAGGGCGGATCTCCTTTAGAATGGACTGGTTGGATCTCCTTGCAGTCCAAGGGACTCTCAAGATTGATGAAATACTGGAAGTCATAGGGTCAGACAATTGGAAAAGGCACCTTGTGGAATGGTAAGCTTGGATTACTGTTTAATACTTTTCATGAATAATAAAGTCTTTGAATGTATAATGCTTTTGATTTACAGATTTAAACAGTCAACTGAACTTTGAACTTCAAGTTAATAAATAGTATATTTGACCAGAAAAATGATACTTTGAGTATTTAGTTTTGTACTAAGATGAACAAAACAGCAATTGATAAAATTTGAGTTTCTTAAAAAAAAAACCAACCACAAACACTTCAAATCTCTCTCTTTCTCTCTTTAGTTCTTTTTGGAAGTGGATATCTGCTCAGACAATAAGAATTATAAGAGGTCAGTTACAAATAATGCTCTTTCATGTGTACAATGTGATAAAAGTTTTATGTTCATGTGCTGAAATAAGGAATTGTAGACTTTCATGTTAAAAGTTGCCTTCCACAAAAGAATATAAGCAGATTGAGAGGGGGTAGCCTGAAGTGGATGAGACTGACAGTGGCAAGAATCCACCACCTTTTCTCCTCAATTCCAGCTGGAATCAGTGGAAATGGGACGGGTGGTGGAGTAGCTTCTAAAGTGTCTGGCAGCTACTCAGTGATTTTCTGTACACGACTTCTCTTCTCTGTGGTTTATAGGCTTGTCGCCTGGGAATACCACTCAAGTAGAGTTGCCGGTTGGTGGACAGGCTTTTAAGCTGTTGACTCTTAGCTGCTTTCAGTGTCTGGAACCTATAGGGAAGGCTGTCTTCATGTCCATAGCTTGGGAAGAACAATTTGAAGGTGACCATATGGAGCCTTTCATTTATTTAGTCCTTTCTTTTTCTTCTCCCTTGGAATCAGAGAATTGGTCCTTTCTGAATAGGCTGGGTGTGTGTGTGTGTGTTCAGTTCTCTAATTTTGCTTAGACTATAAACTAGAATCTGTTCCTGAGTGCCTTACTTATTTCTCTTATGAAGAAGGCAACTATCGTTTTCTTTGTTAGTTGAGATGGAATTTGGAAATTTTTTTTTTACTCTAGTATTTTTAAGCTTGATTAGTCACTGCTCTAAAAATATGAAAGAAGCAGCCTTTTTGCTGCTATACCTGTTGGTGTTCTTCAGAGTGGTAAATCTGTTACAGTTTTTCCCTCTCTCCTTCTC
Source organism: Aepyceros melampus (assembly GCA_006408695.1). Lineage (NCBI taxonomy): Eukaryota > Metazoa > Chordata > Mammalia > Artiodactyla > Bovidae > Aepyceros > Aepyceros melampus. The sequence continues at coordinate 665,197 of SJXQ01005523.1, read as the reverse complement.
TCCCTTTCCCCCTTATGTCTTTTTTTTTTTTCTCTTTTTAATGACTTGGTTTTTTTGAAAACCAAGCATTCTGAAATGAGCCTCTTTATAAAATTTGGAGATATTAAAAATTTTTTTTAAAAAAAAACCTGATATTCTAAAGGAGAAATGTATAGGGAATTTATTTATTTTATTTTTGGCCATTCTGCACAGCATGAGGGATCTTGGTTCCCAGACCAGTGATTGCACCTGGGCTTCTTGTAGTGGAAGCATGGAAATCCCCTGTATAGTGAATTTAGACATCAAATTTTTCCTGTCACATGATGCCTTTATATTAATATATGATTCCAGTTTTTAAAATGAAAAATTATGTAATCCCCAGCTCACTTTTAGGAAATGTCTATAGGTAATTTCTAACATTCCCGGCAAATTTTTATTATTGTTCCATTCTTCTAGCACAGTGGTTTTCAAATTTCAGGACTTGTTAAAAAATGGATTACTGTGCCCTGATGTATAGGTTTAGGTACGGTCAGCTAGTCCGTGGCAGAGCCCTGGTGATGTGGTTGCTGTGGCTGCTGTCGTGGTCTAGCAACCACACATGGAGAACCACTGCTCTAGCGTTTGCAGATCCTGTTTTGTTTTTGTAAATGAATAAGCCCTGATTCATAACTTACACAAAGGTAATGGTGCATGTGTGGTTTTAACATATTTAGTGATGATTCCCAAATATTTTAAAATCTTGATGTTTTATTATCTAATGTCAAAGAACACTAACTTTTATATATCAAAGTGGTTTATAGCATATGAAGTTATTAATAATGTTTATTATTGTAACTTTCTTAGAGCATCTCAGTATCAGAACTGGGAATCATTTCTCTCAGAATTGTTGGTCAGGCAGTAAGCTGTTCAATACCAATTTGATGTGTAGTTTTGACTTTTTAAAATAGGATTTTTGAAATGACAGAGTCAATATTATTTCATTTACTTTTGGCTTTTATTATTGTTATCATCTTTGAGCTATGTTTTGATCTTTGTTAATTAGTTTGTTAGCAGTTGGTAACATCTACTCCTGACTAGTAAGGCCCGGTATCTAGAAAACTTATACCTAATTGAGATAACACTTCTGTAATTGTAATTATAGATTTTAAATTTGATAGTAGATTCACTTCTCGCTATCAGTGTCAGCAGTCAGCACATTAGAGCCCCAAACAGAGATTTTGTGGTGAATTTTTAACAGATGTAATTTTAAGAAAAAATTCATGGGAACAAGTAAAGATTTTTTTAAATTAAGAAATACTGGGTGGAGGGGTTCAGGATTGGGAACTCAGGTACACTCAAGACGGATTCATGTCAGTGTATGGCAAAACCAATACAATATTGTAAAGTAAAATAAAGTAAAAATAAAAATTAAAAAAAAAACTACTCATTTGGAATTTGCTTTAAAGCAAACTATGTGTGTGTATGTGTGTGTGTGTGTAGTGTGTAGTATATATACACATTTAGTTTTCTTTATGTATTGTGCATTTATAAATATATTTCACTTATGTATAATAAATATGTATAATTTGTTATATATTATTTCACCTAAGTATAATAAATATATACAGTTACATAAAATTCATAGTCTCTCACAGAGTAATATTTGGAACCAGGTTATAGTTGTATACTTAACTTTAAACACCCAAGTTTCAAAAGCCCATTGCTCTCCCCAAACCCTTACCCTGCATTCTCTCTAATAAGTGTCAGTGTTAGTCGCTCAGTTGTATCCGACTCTTTGCGACATCATGGTCTATAACCCACCAGGATTCTCTGTCCATGGATTTCTCCAGGTAAGAATATTGGAGTGGGTAGACATTCACTTCTCCAGGGGATTGTCCCAACCCAGGGATCAAACCCAGGACTCTTGCATTGCAGGCGGATTCTTTACCCTTTGAGTCACCGGGGAAGCCCCAATACTAACAGCTGAAATCACAATATCACAGCAAGCAGCTTTCACGTACTTGGAAAGATTTCTCCATTGGTCATTGTTAGTTCCTGGACATCACCAAGTTTATAGACATTGGGAATGGCTTATAGTTTTTAGAGAGAATGTTCTTTGGGGAAAAGGGAACTGATTTTAATTTTCTTAGGTGTAGTTCCCATGATCTGAATTTTCTTTTAGAAAGCAAAATTCCTGGGCCTTCCCTGGTGTCTGTGGTTAGGACTCTGTGTTGTCAACGCAGGAGGCTTGATCCCTGGCCCAGGGAACTAGGATACCACATGCTGTGTAGTGTGAACCAAAATTTAAAAAAAAAAAAAAAAAGGAAGAAAAAAATGAAAGCAAAGTCCTTGGAAAGGAATACCCAAGAACACTAGATCTCAGACTCTGCCTTGCTTCCAGGTGCCAGCTGTGGTGTATTAGGTCTAACTTGTGGCTTTCCTCAGATGTAGGTTATTATTCATAACCTGTTTTTCTCATTCTTTGTCTTCTCCATAGCTCTAAGGGCTCATTTTGAAGGAACAATGGATGAACCTTCTTCCTTGGCCAAACCTCTGGAGCTGAACCAGCACTCCCGATTCATAATTGGCTCCGTGTCTGAAGATAACTCAGAGGATGAGATTAGCAACCTGGTGAAGCTCGACCTGCTGGAGGAGAAGGAGGGCTCTCTGTCACCAGCCTCGGTCAGCTCAGACACGCTCTCTGACTTGGGGATCTCGAGCCTCCAGGATGGTTTGGCCTTACACATGAGGTAAGTCAGAGAAGCTGAATGTTTTTCTTACTGAACCTGTCCTATTGGTTTCACTGATCTTGTTCTAGAAAAAGCAAGGATATTTTGAGTCAAGATTATTTCCCCTTTTTCTACATCACTGGACTTAAAGTTTTGATGAATGAGTGGGAGATGATATATTTTGCCTGGAGTGCAGGTTTTTGAAAGCCTCTTTTCCCAAATGTTTTCTCTCACTGTTCTCTTATTCTTCTTACGCGGGGTCTTTTGGCAACAAGACTCAGCAAGTGAGACTGAGGAATTTCAGTCTCTGTTACTTTGACTAACATTGTTGTAACTGTCCAATGACTGATAGGACTTTTGCAGGGATGGGCAACTGGTAGTAATCTTTCTCTGAACTGCTTTATCATGTCAGGAAGTTATATTATTATTATTATTTTTTAATTTATGTTGGCTGTGCAGAGCATGGGCTCTGGAGCACAAGCACAGTTGTTGTGGTGCACAGGTTATCTTTCCTTTGGCATGTGGCATCTTCGTTCCCTGACCAGGGATCGAATGTGCATCCTCTGCATTGCAAGGTGGATTCTTAACCACTGGATCACCAACGAAGTCCCAAGGCCAGTCTTTATTGAAGAACAAGGGGTTGTTGTAGAGCTTTCCTTTTCCTCTAGAAACGCAGTTCTCTGGGTATAATTGAGAATGTCCATAAATAGTATCACTGTATTATTCTTATTTATTGATGTTTGCTTGTACAACCAACATGTGACCTTGTGCTCGTTTGTTTTGCATTTCTTGGATTATAAGGTCTGAATTAGTGGTTCTTGATTTTCAAGAACATAAGAATCTCTTGGGGAATCTGAGAAATGAGCCCCATCCCCAGAGATTCTGATTTACTTGATACTGGCTTCTGGCTTGGCTTAGAGTTGGGGCATTGTTTTAAGTTATTTGAGTGATTATAACATGCATCCAGGGTTGAGATTATTGGTAAGCTTAGACAAACATAAATTAGGGTGAGTGTTGCTGCTGTTATTATCTTGGTGCTTCCATTATTAATGGCTTCTAAAATAATTCAGCTCTTTTTTATACACTTAAGAATCAGAATCTGCAGTAAAATCGTATGCTGGATCTGGCTGAATGTGACTGTCTTGTCTTATGGTTATCCCTGGGGATTTGGGGTCCTTGCTTCTAAAGAGGAAGTAGTGAGTACCAGTGGTCACCCATGTTTGGCTACATGGAGGTCCAAAGAAGAGTTAAGAAAGTTAATGATGTTTTACTTCACAGATTCCCAAAACTTGAGTGAACCAGAGAGAGAATTTAGACTAATGCCTTTTGTTTAAATAGATACTGAAACTGAGGACTGAAGAGGGAAAAGAACTTGCCTAAAGATAAATAGATAGAAACTGGAATTCAAAGTTAGATGCCCTGATTCCATATCAGTAACTTGTCTCCTCTACTTCCTTGACCATGCAAGTGTTCTAATTATATAGTTCCCACAAAGCTTGTTTTTAGGAGCTAGTGAATAAAATATATATCTAATCTCAGGGCTAAAAAAAAACGAGGAATGGAAGTCAGTATTTAGTGGCAGGGAAAAGAGGTCAGGTCTTTATGTAAACATTTTTTCTTACTTAATTTTCACTTAATGATTGGCCTGAAGACTAATACTGGTGTTTGGCATCTTCCTCCTCGAGGTCATTTGTACATGGGTAGGGGTTGTGACTCATGGGGTTGCTTGCATTTGGAAGATAGAACCAAAGATTCTAAACCTCCTGCCGTGTACTGGATAATCACACACAACACACTGAGGATGGTTCTCATAATGTCATATTGCTCCTGTTGAGAAACACCGGGAGAAATCTAGATCTTTAAAGACCCACAGCATCTTGAGAAATTTGTCCAGTCTGAGGCCAAGCAGACTATCCATTTATTGGGTTAGGAAATTGTGAGTTTGGCAATGGTGAGATAAATACCATTGTAAGATATTCAGCTAATGAAATTACAAGGCAGTTTATGGTTGCCAAATCATTCCTAAAGTTGATGATTCTTATTGCAAAGACTGTGTAGTCAGTGATATGAGTGCCTGATAATTTCTTTGCATGCCCTGCCATTGCAAAACTCATGCCTGTAGCTTGTGGAGGAACCATGAATTGAAGTGTTATCAGCAGCCTGGGAAGGAGACAGTGCCAGTTCTACTTGCTTCTGAGATAGCTAATGTTCCAAATAGAGCACAGGTTCTCTGTTGATTCATTTATGTCACTTAGGGTAACTTAATGTTGATCCATATTCACTTTATATATTAGAAAGACTCTGTTCTGACATCTGCCACCAATTAAGTACGTGATCCCAGGTAATTCGTGTTACCTCTTTGGACTCACATTCCTAAGCTGTGAAAATGATGACATTGATTCAGATACTCCTTTTCACCCTTTGAACCCAAAGTTAAATAGAGACTGGCTGAGTTTAGGATTAGCTCCCAGAATGAATAGCCTAATCCTTCACAGGTTATATAGATTGAAGAGGCAGGTACATTCTCAGAAGACACTCACTGGCAGTATCTAAAGCCCAGTGAAATACCTGCCATGGTATAGAATGAGAGTGGGCCCCTTTTTCAAGTTAGGGCTTGATTTTAAATACTCAATGAGAAGGCTGGTGGGTGTGATGAATGGGTGGGCAGGAAAAGGAAATAGGCTTTCCCAGAGTTGGAGATGATTTGCATCACATATTCTCTAGTGAAAGATTGGATAAGTCACTCTCTAAGCAGACATTTGAAAATAATACCCTTAGAAAGTAATTATAGCTTGATGGGTCTATATAAACTTCATGGTAGATAACTGTGCTTTGGCTTTTTCTTTTTAGAGAAGATGAGCTAGGCTATGTGACCTGCTAAGCTAAGTCACTCCAGTCGTGTCCGACTCTGTGCAACCCCATAGACGGCAGCCCACCAGGCTCGACCATCCCACATATCATCTAGGTTGCTCTATTTGTGAACCTCAGTAGTAGTATTGGACATTTGAGGAGAAAGACCATTAAAGACTGAACATAGGCATCTCAATTTTGATACCTAATGTATGGTTTGGTGGCATTTAACAGAGGCTTCTGGTTGTATGGATACTGACATTTTCTCTGCTCCTTGTGAAATGCTCTGGTCATAGCAAACTCCCTTTTCCAACAACACAAGAGAAGACTCTACACATGGACATCACCAGATTGTCAACACTGAAATCAGATTGATTATATTCTTTGCAGCCAAAGATGGAGAAGCTCTATACAGTCAACAAAGACAAGACCGGGAGCTGACTGTGGCTCAGATCATGAACTCCTTATTGCCAAATTCAGACTTAAATTGAAGAAAGTGTGCAATAGCATTAGACCATTCAGGTATGCCCTAAATCAGATCCCTTATGATTATACAGTGGAAGTGAGAAATAGATTTAAGGGTCTAGATCTGATAGATAGAGTGCGTGATGAACTATGGAATGAGGTTCGTGACATTGTACAGGAGACAGGGATCAAGACCATCCCCATGGCAAAGAAATGCAAAAAAGCAAAATGGCTGTCTGGGGAGGCCTTACAAACAGCTGTGAAAAGAAGAGAGGCGAAAAGCAAAGGAGAAAAGGAAAGATATAAGCATCTGAATGCAGAGTTCCAAAGAATAGCAAGAAGAGATAAGAAAGCCTTCTTCAGCAATCAATGCAAAGAAATAGAGGAAAAGAACAGA
>SJXQ01005523.1:595449-658731 GCA_006408695.1 Aepyceros melampus | reverse complement strand
GAAAAGGAAAGATATAAGCATCTGAATGCAGAGTTCCAAAGAATAGCAAGAAGAGATAAGAAAGCCTTCCTCAGTGATCAATGCAAAGAAATAGAGGAAAAGAACAGAATGGGAAAGACTAGAGATCTCTTCAAGAAAATTAGAGATACCAAGGGAACATTTCATGCAAAGATGGGCTCAATAAAGGACAGAAATGGTCTGGACCTAACAGAAGCAGAAGATATTAAGAAGAGGTGGCAAGAATACACAGAAGAACTGTACAAAAAAGATCTTCACAACCCGGATAATCATGATGGTGTGATCACTTATCTAGAGCCAGACATCCTGGAATGTGAAGTCAAGTGGGCCTTAGAAAGCATCACTACGAACAAAGCTAGTGGAGGTGATGGAATCCCAGTTGAGCTGTTTCAAATCCTAAAAGATGATGCTGTAAAAGGGCTGCACTCAATATGCCAGCAAATTTGGAAAACTCAGCAGTGGCCACAGGACTGGAAAAGGTCAGTTTTCATTCCAATCCCAAAGAAAGACAATGCCAGAGAATGCTCAAACTACCGCACAATTGCACTCATCTCACACGCTAGTAAAGTCATGCTCAAAATTCTCCAAGCTATGCTTCAACAGTACATGAACCAGGAACTTCCAGAAATGTTTAAGCTGGATTTAGAAAAGGCAGGGGAACCAGAGATCAAATTGCCAACATCCACTGGATCATCAAAAAAAAAAAGAATCTAATGTAGGGGACTTTAAAAAAAATGGGTTTCTTTGAAGTAAACACAGTAGACAAGGCTTTTGATCGTAATGTAAGTTTGGGAACCAGTGAATCTGAACAGTAGTTCTTAATTTAGTCATTCTGAATTATTTGAATGACCACTTTATAACCTGGTATTGCCTTGGGATTTCAATACCTGCATTGGCATGTGTGTCTTAGTGGTGCTTTTACTATTCTGGGATCATGAGAAAAGAACAGAGGTGGATTTAAAATGAAAATGTGTTTTCATGCACAAAATGAAAGCCAAACCACATCATAGACTGCATTGTCACAGTAATTCTAACAGAGGAGTGGTAAGAAAATTGAGATAATTAGGTCACTTGGTGGTATAGGTATTTTGAACTCAAAAGAAGCTGAGCTTTCACAGGAATACCATAATCACAGTATAAGGGATAATTTAATCTCAGCAAAATACATCATCTGCCATGTTAAATTGCTATGATATTAATTTGAATGGTATTAGTTTTGTGATATCATTTGTATTTAACTTGTAAATTTATATTTTTAGTTACATAAGAACTATAAATAAAAGATCATTATATTCTTACTTTATATTTGTACATTTAAGTAACACTGTAACAAAAATAAGTAAAGTGAGAGTTTTCAAGATTTTCCAAGTACTATACAAGTTGGAGAAAAAGAAAATTAAGAGGTTTTTTGATTTAGTCCTCTATCCATAAGACCAGAGCAGGGTTCCTATTGTCATGAGGAAGAGAAATCTATTCTCTTAAAAGTCTTTATCAGACTTCCCTGGCAGTCCAGTGGTTAAGACTCTGGTCAGGGAACTGAAATCCTGTATGATGAAGCAGGCCAAAAAAAAAAAAAAGTCAGAAATGATAAAGGAAGCAAGCACAGAAAGAAGCATATTAAGTCAGTTCCACATCATCTCTCAGGGCAGATACTAACTCAAGCCGAGACAAGCTTTAATACGCTAAATATAAAAACTAGTACACTGATGGATGCTAAGCTATTTTGTTTAAAACTCAAATACACTTTGCTTACCCAAGCACAATGAATTGGATACCTATGAAATAACTATGATTAAATATGAAATCACAAGCTGAGAAAATAGGCCCCAGAAGATTGCCTGGTTTGAGAGTCTTCAATTCCCACCTCTGTGGCTGACTCATCACGACTTACCTCTCCCTATGCCTCGGTTCCACCTCCACCCCCTCACCCTCAATAAAATGGAGCTAACCATCTCTGACTCCCTTTCCAGTTACTGTGATTATGTGAGAATGAAACAGACAGTAAACATGGAGATGCTAGTAAATCCTTCAATAAAGAAAGTGATTAAAACAAATAGACGGCAGCAGAAAGAGCCTTTTTCAAAATTAGGCTGAAGGGTAACTGGAACTAAATCTAAGACAGTCTTTTGGGGAGTGTGGTCCACTGACTACATGAATCACCTAAAATGTTTGTTAAAAATGCAGATTCCTGGCCTACAGCCAGGAGCTACTGAATGAGAATCCTTGAGAATGGGGCACATTTTTACCATGCTCCTTGGTGACTTTAATGTACACTGATATTCAAAAGTCATTGATTTGATAAGTTTATCCGGAAAAATCATTTCCAGGTCAACAAGGAAACATCTGCTCAGGAACAGTCTGCTCAGGTAGCCTCTGGAAGCTACCTCTGTCCAGAAAAAGCAATGACAACCACAGTTGCTCATCGCTAAACAGTTCTGTCCCTTCTGGTTGTAGGTTTTGTCAGTTAAACAGATCCCTCCTTTGCGGGATTCCTGGAAGCTAGCAAAGCACCACAAACACAGTCCTGTGGCCCTGAGCTGTTTCCACACCCGTCTCTCCCCTCTGTTGCTCCCTGGTCTCCTTTCCCTGTCCCACACCCACCACAAGAAGCTAGTGACCTGGGAGCATCAGGAGCAACCACTGAGATAAGACGGGATTGGAGGTAGCCCCTGGGAAGCAGTGTGATATGCTCAGCACAAAAGCACTGAATTCAGACACCCACATACAGTTCACTTATCCAGTCAAAGGAAGACAAGGTTAGACTAGTAAGTTCCTGGTCAGATGAAGCATAGAGAATACAGAGAAGCACAAGCTGATGGGATCCACATTTCTGAGTGTCGCAATAGAAAAGGGTTAGTCCTAAGGAAGTCTGAATGACGTTGCAGTGTCTCCTGCCTCTTGCCTCACATTTACTAGGGTTGCCTCTTCCGCAGAGCTCTACAAGTAAGCACTCCTTCAAGGGCTGATCTGTTCCAGAGTCACCACACTGGGAGCAAAGGCTGAGTGCAGAGAGAGAACTGTGCTTAGGAGTTTCTCTCGGCAGACCCAGAAGCACCATTCTATGGAGAAGGCCACCGAGGAAGAGGTGGGTGACTCAGTTCAGGCCCGAAAACCAGAGGCATATACAGATGCTTTCCAACCCTCTTCATTTAGCAAGATGAACCTGGGAAACTGATTCCCAGGTCTGTACTTCATTCATGGCAGAGTAGTAATTATCACCATAGCATTAATGACATTTCAAATTTATATTTATGCAAAGAATGTCTTCATTCTGTGAGACTCAAATATTTGCCCCTTAACTTTACCTTGATATTTTCTTCTTCTTTCTCTTTTTCCACTTTGTGGCAAAATTTTAGTCCCAACATTATGGATGGGAATACTTGGCAAAGAAAAAGAGACTTTACCTGGACTCACACAGTGACTCAAAGAAGCTGAAGAACTCATAATCAGGGATTCTCACTATCCCTTGCTTTATTCCGCACCCCCAACCATGCCACAGCTTACCGCTGTATGTAAAAAAGGTATTGGAGGACTTCTCTGGTGGTCTAGCAGTTAAGACTCCATTCTACCAATGCAGCAGGAATGAGTTAAATCCCTGGTGGAGATCCCATGTGCCATGCAGTGTGCCCAAAAAAATAAACAATAAAAAGGTATTGGTTTCCAGAGCAAATCTTTCTTTGAATTCTTGGGAAGAATATAATTCTTGGGAAGAGATGGTTCTGACTCAGGCCAGTCTATACAGTGGTTAAGAGAGTACACAGTGAAGTCGGGAAGACCTTGATTGACATCCTAGCTCTATCAATTATTAATTGTGTTAAGTTCAGTTCAGTTGCACAGTCGTGTCCGACTCTTTGCAACCCCCTGGACTGCAGCACACCAGGCCTCCCTGTCCATCACCAACTCCCAGAGTTTACTCAAACTCCTGTCCATTGAGTCAGTGATGCCATCCAACCATCTCATCCTCTGTCGTCCCCTTCTCCTCCTGCCTTCAATGTTTCCCAGCATCAATGGGTCTTTTCCAATGAGTCAGTTCTTCACATCAGGTAGCCAAAGTATTGGAGTTTCAGCTTCAGCATCAGTACTTCCAATGAACACCCAGGACTGATCTCCTTTAGGATGGACTGGTTGGTCTCCTTGCAGTCCAAGGGACTTTCAAGAATCTTCTCCAACACCATAGTTCAAAAGCATCAATTCTTCAGCACTCAGCTTTCTTTATAGTCCAACTCTCACATCCATACATGACTACTGGAAAAACCATAGCTTTGACTAGATGGACCTTTGTTGGCAAAGTAATGTCTCTGCTTTTGAATATGCTATCTAGGTTGGTCATAACTTTTCTTCCAAGGAGTAAGTGTCTTTTAATTTCATGGCTGCAGTCATGATTTGCAGTGATTTTGGAGCCAACTAATTGTGTGACTTTGGGCGAATAACATACCCTCTCTGAACCTTGATTTCTTCATCTGTAGAGTGTGGTTGTAAACCTTACTTCTTGTGGCTGTTAAGATTAAATAATTAATACATAGTGCCTAGATTAGTATCTGACGAGAGTAAGCCCTCAGAAATTTGCCATTAATAGTTATTATCTACTGAGGAAGCAGAAGCAGGAAAGAAAACATTCCAATCAGCTGAGCTTTGCCAACAAAGAGGACCCATGTGAAAAGCTGATGAAATCTACATGGTTTAGAGTCAGATGACCTGATTTAAGGCCTTCCAGGGGGCTTTCTCATTGGTAAGGTAGGGATGATGCTTACCTTACTTCTTTTTCAGGATTGTTTCAAGGAGTAAGATCCAGACTGTAAAGGACTTGCTAAATGGCAGGCATAACACAAATGTTGGCAGTTTTGTTTTTGACTTCCAGGGACTCACTGAGTCCTTGAATCTGGTGCCCACACCAAACACATAAAGAGAACATCTGGAGGCTTAAGTTCAAGGTCTGTCACCCCCCATTTCCCGAACAACAGCAGTCAGAATGAGTACCTCCCTGACCACAAGGGTATATTTAAGATGCAACAAACCCGGTGATTGAGCAGGCATGGTGACCTTTCGCAAAGGTCTTAGGCCCCTGAGTCCTATGATGGCCCTAATATTCTAGGACAGACCCATGGGTATCTTGCCAGATGCTATACACAGTCCAACAAATACCCTTTGTTAAGGGTTAAGTGAAAAAGCAAGGAACACAGTGTTACTGAAACTGTAGTACACAGGGTAATTTGAACTGAAAATGTTTGGAAATAATAAATTGCTCCTAAATAGTTAATATTAAAATACCTTATGATCTTTTTTTTAAAAAAGCAATGTGTGTGTAATAATATAACACACCATAATACTACACAGTGTGTGTGCTGCTGCTGCTGCTAAGTCGCTTCAGTCGTGTCCAACTCTGTGCAACACCATAGATGGCAGCCCACCAGGCTCCGCTGTCCCTGGGATTCTCCAGGCAAGAACACTGGAGTGGGTTGCCATTTCCTTCTTCAATGCATGAAAATGAAAAGTGAAAGTGAAGTCGCTCAGTCGTATCCCACTCTTAGTGACCCCATGGACTGCAGCCTACCAGGCTCCCCCATCCATGGGATTTTTCCAAGCAAGAGTACTGGAGTGGGGTGCCAATGTCTTCTCCAACAGTGTGTGTAATATTTAACTATTTGTGTAAAATAGAATAAACACACACGTGCTTGTATGAGCATTTAAAAATAAAAATCTCTAGGAGAACACAGATGACTAACCACATTGGTTGATAGAGTATCTGGGAAACAGAAATACAAGGAGATTTTTCAGTATACAATCTATTTATCCTTTTGTTTGCTTTTTACTATTTCAGTTCAGTTCAGTTGCTCAGTCGTGTCCGACTCTTTGCAACCCCATGAATCGTAGCATGCCAGGCCTCCCTGTCCATCAGCAACTCCCAGAGTTCACTCAAACCCGTGTCCATCGAGTGAGTGATGCCATCCAGCCATCTCATTCTCTGTCCTCCCCTTCTCCTACTGCCCCCAATCCCTCCCAGCATCAAGGTCTTTTCCAATGAGTCAACTCTTCGCATGAGGTGGCCAAAGTATTGGAGTTTCAGCTTTAGCATCAGTCCTTCCAATGAACACCCAGGACTGATCTCCTTTAGGATGGACTGGTTGAATCTCCTTGCAGTCCAAGGGACTCTCAAGAATCTTCTCCAGCACCACGTTCAAAAGCATCAATTCTTCGGCTCTCAGCCTTCTTCACAGTCCAAATCTCACATCCATACATGACCACAGGAAAAACCATAGCCTTGACTAGACGGACCTTTGTTGGCAAAGTAATGTCTCTGCTTTTGAATATAGTATCTAGATTGGTCATAACTTTCCTTCCAAGGAGTAAGCATCTTTTAATTTCATGGCTGCAGTCACCATCTGCAGTGATTTTGGAGCCCCCAAAAATAAAGTCTGACGCTGGTTCCACTGTTTCCCCAACTATTTCCCATGAAGTGATGGGACCAGATGCCATGATCTTCGTTTTCTGAATGTTGAGCTTTAAGCCAACTTTTTCACTCTCCTTCACTCACTTTCATCAGGAGGCTTTTGAGTTCCTCTTCACTATCTGCCATAAGGGTGGTGTCATCTGCCTATCTGAGGTTATTGATATTTCTCCCGGCAATCTTGATTCCAGCTTGTGCTTCTTCCAGCCCAGTGTTTCTCATGATGTACTCTGCATAGAAATTAAATAAGGAGGGTGACAATAAACAGCCTTGACATACTCCTTTTCCTATTTGGAACCAGTCTGTTGTTCCATGTCCAGTTCTAACTATTGCTTCCTGACCTGCATATGGGTTTCTCAAGAGGCAAGTCAGGTGGTCTGGTATTCCCATCTCTTTCAGAATTTTCCACAGTTTCTTGTGATCCACACAGTCAAAGGCTTTGGCATAGTCAATAAAGCATAAATAGATGTTTTTCTGGAACTCTCTTGCTTTTTCCATGATCCAGCAGGTGTTGGCAATTTGATCCCTGGTTCCTCTGCTTTTTCTAAAACCAGCTTGAACATCTGGAAGTTCATGGTTCACGTACTGCTGAAGCCTGGCTTGGAGAATTTTGAGCATTACTTTGCTAGCATGTGAGATGAGTGCAATCGTGTGGTAGTTTGAGCATTCTTTGGCATTGCCTTTCTTTGGGATTGGAATGAAAACTTACCTTTTCCGGTCCTGTGGCCACTGCTGAGTTTTCCAAATTTGTGGCATATTGAGTATAGCACTTTCACAGCATCATCTTTCAGGATTTGAAATAGTTCAAATGGAATTCCATCACCTCCACTAGCTTTGTTCGTAGTGATGCTTTCTAAGGCCCACTTGACTTCACATCCAGGATGTCTGTCTCTAGGTGAACTCCAAATTTTACTATGCTTCCCAGGTGGCACTTGTGGAAAAGAATCCACCTGCCAATGCAGGAGATGCAAAAGTTGCGGGTTCCATCCCTGGGTGGGGAAGATTCCCTGCAGAAGGAAATGGCCACTCATACCTAGGAAATTCCGTGAATGGAGGAGCCTGGTGAACTCCCATCCATGGGGTTGAAAAGAGTCAGGCACAACTGAGCGACTGAGCACATGCACACAGATTTTACTCAGATTTCATCCATTTTCCACTGGTGTCTTTTTTCCTATTTCAGGACCCAATCCTGAATAGCACATTGCATTTAAGCTTTTTAAATTCTGAACCAAAGACGTTATTACGTATTCAAATAAAGAATCAAACCTTCTAGCTCTTGGTTACCACACTGTAAACTGGACTCTGCCTCTGCCTGGCTGGTCTCACCCTTGACATGCAGGGATCTGTATTCATAGTCCTCGCACTCCCACCCCCACCCTCGCCAACTAGTCCCTGTCTAGCCCTGCTATGTCCACAGGTTAGATTCCCTTCTTCACCCTCATTTTTGTAAGCCCTCATCACCATGGATTGTACTACACTCAACATAGGTAGCTTTCAGCGTTAGGGCACACTGTCCCCAGACCCCAGTTAAACAGAGATTTGATTTAGCAAAGCACAGATGACTTAAAATATTGGTCTCCTCAAAGCTTTTCCCTCTGATGTCCCCTGAAGATGGTATTCTCATTTTTTCCCCCTTATCTGCCAAGCAGAACTGTTAGGGCAAAGGTCACAGGAGTAAGAAAGAAGCAGCGCCAATCCCCCTGGATGCACCATTTACATCTCAGCAGAAATTCCACTGGGACTGTAATTAGAAACCAAACTTCCACTTACTTTAGGACTTTATGAAAGCAGCTCCCTTTCTAATCTGGTTGTGTGATTAAATCAGCTGAGAGCTCACAGTGTTCTAGAAAACCCCTGCAGACAAGATCAGGTGCATCCAGGGTGGTATGGCCATAGACAGACAAAGCAGAAACAGTCTCACACTTTAGAAACAAGCTTAAGGTCACCAAAGTGAACAGGTGGAAGGAGGGGAATAAATGAGGTGTCTGGGATTAATATATACACATTACTATATATAAAAGAGATAACTGGCCTACTATACAGCACAGGGAACTATAGTCAGTATCTGTAATAGCCTACATGGGAAAAGAATCTGAAAAAGAATGCTGCTGCTGCTGCTAAGTCGCTTCAGTCGTGTCCGACTCTGTGCCACCCCATAGACAGCAGCCCACCAGGCTCCCTTGTCCCTGGGATTCTCCAGGCAAGAACACTGGAGTGGGTTGCCATTTCCTTCTCCAGTGCATGAAAGTGAAAAGCAAAAGTGAAGTCACTCAGTCATGTCTGACTCTTAGTGACCCCATGGACTGCAGCCCACCAGGCTCCTCTGTCCATGAGATTTTCCAGGCAAGAGTACTGGAGTGGGGTGCCATTGCCTTCTCCGCTGAAAAAGAATGGATATATGTATATGCCATGACTGAACCACTTTGCTGTACAGTGGAACTAATAGCATTGTGAATCAACTTTACCTCAATAGAAAGTAAAAACAAACAAAAAGCCCCTACAAAAACTGAACATATTATTGGTACACTCTGTCTTACTAGGACAACCCCTAGGCTGTGATTATTGGAGGCAAAATAAGAAGGTGGTAAAAGAATGAAGCAACTTTGACTAGATCCTGTTCTTGTTCTTGTAGTTATTCTGTCGCTCAGTTATGTTTTACTCTTTGTGACCCCACAGACTGCAGCCCGCCAAACTTCCCTGTCCTTCACCATCTCCTGGAGCTTGCTCAAACTCGTGTCCATTGAGTTGGTGATGCCATCCAACTGTCTCCTCCTTTGTCATCCCCTTCTCCTCCGCCCTCAGTCTTTCCCAGCATCAGGGGCTTTTCCAATGAGTTGGCTCTTTACATAAGGTGGCCAAAGTATTAGAGCTTCAGCTTCAGCAACAGTCCTTCCAATGAACATTGAGGACTGATTTCCTTTGGGATTCACTGGTTTGATCTCTTCACAGTCCAAGGAACACTCAAGAGTCTTCTCCAGCACCACAGTTTGAAAGCATCAGTTCTTCAGCACTCAGCTTTCTCTATAGTTCAACTCTCACATCCATACATGACTACTGGAAAAACCATATTTTTGGCTATATGGCCCTTTGTCAGCAAAAGGGCCTGTTCTTATCTATGCCCTTCTGTTTATTCCAGATACCTAGACATGATATCTAAACGAGAGGTCATGAGAGTGTAAGATCACGGTTAAGAGAAGGTCTGGTGCCAGACAGACTACTTGGGTTTGAATTCCAGGTCCACCACTTTCTATCTAGGTGATCTGAGTATCAGTTTCCCTATCTTCAAAAAGAGGATAATAGTTATCAAGCTCATAAAGATGTTGTAAAGATTATGAGTATGAGAAAACAAAGCAACTTGAAGTGTTCTTTACATGTGGTGGTTTAGCCGCTAAGCCGTGTCCGACTCTTGTGACCTCATGGATTGTAGCCCACCAGGCTCTTCTGTCTGTAGGATTTCTAGGGAAGAATACAGGATTAGGTTGCTATTTCCTTCTCCAAGGGATCTTCCTGACCCAGGGATCAAAACTGTGCCTCCTGCATTACAGGCAAATTCTTTACCATAAGCCACCTGGGAGTAAATACTTAATAAATATTAGCTATTACTCATATTATTTCTCTACAGAACAAATCTGATGATCTAGAGGATGTAAAAAAGCATAAAAGGAAAACAAGAAATCCCCAAAATAATGAAAAACCCAAACCTCAGTACATTCTTGATAAAGTTCTAAGACTGAGTTCAGAAATAGTTATCTATCTTTGTGTGTTAAGGAAATCTTTATCAAAGAGCTGAACTTGTCTGTCCCTAAAGGCCTACATGGCCTAAGTGAATATCCATGCTTTTAAATGCAAATTTTACTTCCTTTTGCAAATGTTTGCTTTTCAACACATGACCTACACATGAGGAGCAATCAAAGGTATTCTGAAGCATTTTACTCTATAGAGGCTCAGCCCCCTGCTACATTAAGTTGAGCTACTGTGCTGTGGATAATTTGTCAGCATCTGATGAGAGGGAGAACTTTGAACATCCATGTATCCTTTGAGTTGCCTTTGATGATATCAGTAAGTTAGCAGAAGCAAAGTTAAGACTGTGCTTTGCTCATGTTTGGAAAATTGAAGATGCATAAATGACTGGTGTGTGTTAGTCCCTCAGTCAGCCATGGACAGTAGCCCACCAGGGTCCTCTGTTCATGGAAATCTCCTGGCAACAATACTGGAGTGGGTAGTCATTCCCTTCTCCAGGGGACCTTCCCAACCCAGGGATTGAACCCAGGTCTCCTGTATTACCCCTAAAAGTAGTTGCTTCCCCATCTTAACCAAACATGTATCTTTTACTGCCTGTGAATACCATCAAGTTCACGTCAAACAGAAGGGAAATTAACTGTGAAAAATTTACCTGTGGGTCATTTACCAAGCAGGGAACCACTGTTGCGGTGATGATCCAGGTCCCACAAATTATGGACATGGTTTTTCCCAGGAAAATTGTGCAATTTTAGATGCATAGGTATATATTTATTTTTTAGGTATATATTGATATTATATTAATACATTTATATTTAGAAATATAGGTATATAGAAATAACTCAGATATTTCAATTTACACTAGAATTTTGACCCAAGGATACAGCTGCTGCTGCTGCTGCTGCTAAGTCGCTTCAGCTAATATGAAACTAATCAGACTCCTGGAGGAAAAAAAATTACTGAAGCTTCTAGTGAGAGCAGGCTGCCCTCTGCTGGATACTAGGGCATTGCAGACGAGGCTGCGTTGAGTTTCTAGAAACTGATACCTGGGAGTAAAACAAAACCCCAAAAGCATGGCAACAAGTTTAAACTTTGGATTCATTTTTTACAGTACCTCTGGTAATTTCAGGCTCTGGGAACACAATTATAGAAATATCCCAAGGAATAGGGAAAGGGACTGAGTTTTTAAAAAATTCACAAGATTCTTTTACAAAAGCAGCACTGTAGAACCAGTCTCATTTTCTACGTAACTCCACAAATATTTCATCGAAATAAAAAAATGGGAGCATGTTATAGGAAATATACCAAGGAGGCTTAGAGACGTATTGTTAATAGGGAGATGAGGAGCAAGACCAATTCCGGAATGATACATGGTGTTTTTTTGTTGGTTGAATGATCACATTTCAGGTCACTTCTCTCAAAACGAGATTAACCTTTGCTCTTATTTCTGAGGAGAGTGGAAAGCAGCTCCAAAGAAGCTCTGCAGACCAGTGGCAGAAAAACAAAGGGGAAGTTTTCACTGTACTTGTGTCAAATAAACAGAGCCAAGTATATAAAATCAGCAAAGCAGGTTCCCCAGTGTGTCCTGAGCAGAGGGGCTCAATACCCATATATTCCTATTCAAGACAACCACAGGTCCTTATCTGAGGAGGCAGTAGGGTTTGAAAACCCCCAGGCAGTCTTCCTGAAGGCTGGGTCTGCTGGCTCAAACTCTCCTCCCATGTAACAAGTAAATTAATTACATGGCATCTGAACGGGTCTAAAATTGCCAAAACTAGTCCTTCTTTTTTTTTTTTTCCAGATTGTTACCATTCAAATGTACTGAGATGAGAGGATCAATGAGAAGGGAACCACAGTAAATTATTAACATCCATTCATGTACTTCAGTATCACATTAGTTAATTGTTTCCCAGAAAGCAGGGCCAAGAGAGAAGGAGAGATGAGACAGGTAAAGTTTGATAGAAAAAGCATAATAAAGGGTCTAGGAGGGGAAGAGGCCTGGATGGAGGCCTGGTTGGCAGGGGTTGTCATTGGGAAAGGACCCCAAACATTTTGCTGACTTAATTATCTTTGAGGCCTTCCCCATGGCTCAGTGGTAAAAGACTCTGCCTGCAATACTGGAACGCAGAAGGCACGGTTCAATCCCTATGTTCGGAAGATTCCCCGGGAGGAGGAAATAGCAATGCTCTCCAGTATTCTTGCCTGGAGAATCCCATGGACAGAGGAGCCTGGTGGGCTATGGTCCATGGGGTCATAAAGAGTCGGGCACGACTGAGCACACTCAGTAATCTTTGATCTTTGGTGGGATTGCTTTCCAGTCTCTAGTGTCATCAGCAGTGGGTAATTAGAGGGTTCCCAGGCGATTCTCTTGTGGAGCTTCACTTGAGAATCACTGCTCTATGAATCACATCTCCAGCATTCAGTATAATGCTATTGAAGCAAACAGACCAGAATTTCCTCACTTGGCAACTTGGAACTCAAGGGTTAAAATGGCAAATTGCAGGCCAGTGGTACCAATTGCCAAATACTGATTCTGCAGGCAAACAGAGGTCAAAGAGAACCATCCTAAGGAAGGAAATGGCTGAAATGCAGATCTGCAAAAAATCCTTGTCAGAAGTTAAGTTTTATCTCACACAATCTTTTGGCTGTTAGAACCATCAAGAATCATCTGGTTTATCCTTTTATCTCTAGGCATGTCAAGACAGAACAAGCAGCCTAGGAACTAGAAGCAAAAACAAACAAAAACCCCTACCATTTTAAAGTATTTTATGAAGATATCTGAAGATTTCCTCAAACATTTTAAAGAAATACTCGTACTCAAGTAAACTGCTATTTAACCCAATTAACTGTGAGCTGTTTATTCTAAGGAGCCACAATAGAAGTCCTCAGTTTGCCCGTATCACTACAATTCCACATTCTTATATCCCTTATCTGAATGGCCCTCACTTCATTTATCAAATCTGTTGGTTATAATTTGTTTCCATGCCAGGTCTATGCGGAACTCAGGGCTGAGGAGAGCCAAAGTATCTTTCAGCTGTAAAAAACCACTTACCACTTGATATTATTGAATTTGAATATGTCACCACGAGGTCATCTTGCAGTTAGACTTCCTTTTCCTAGCAGGGCTTGTAGCTGGTAGGAACCCACGCTTCCTCACACCTGGAGGAGAGGGCTCTCTGCCCCAAATTCATCACAAGCTCTCCTGGGCTGTCTGACCCTCCAAAATCAAGTCATAATAAAATATTCATTAAAGGTACCCAATAAGGGCCTCTGAGGAATCTGCCTTTGTGTGAAAGCATGTATCCTTCAGAATTCCTAAAATATACGTAGCATCGAGCCTCATTCACATCTTTCCAATTGCTCTTTGAGCACCATAGGGCTTCTGACTTGCTCTATTTCCTATGGTCAAAAATTGACCAAACTGAAAGCAACAGCTGGATATTAGTCACAGGTTTTTTTGTACTTTACTGGCAATAAACACAGTACCCAAATTTGTACCATCTTGGTATAGTACCAAAATATTCAGGGAACTGTGTTGAACGCTGGGAATACACAGAAGTGCGATATGGTCTTTGCTCTCAAGTGCCAACAATGTTCTTGAGAGACAGGTTTACAGGGGTTACAGGAAAAGGTTCTATGTCATTAGTAAAGCCACTAGATACTCAGGAGGGTTAAGGGCATAATCACAGTAGTCTGAAGTCTAGAAAGGCTTCAATTAAAGAGAGGAAGACTCAAGCCGGCCCTACGAGTAATTAAACAAGAAGGATGACCTTCTAGGTAGGGAAAAGAAATTCATTAAGGCTGTGCATCTCTCCCTCCTGGAATTATATTAATAAAACATCCTTCTCGAAAACAACTTGTGAAAAATAGACCAAATTTCATGGACATTCTGGGTCCTACGGAAAGAAAACTAGTTAACCAATGGTATTGGTATAAAAGGGCTTCTCTGGTGTCTCGGTGGTAAAAGAATCTGACTGCAACGCAGGAGATGTGGGTGGAACCCTGGGTTGGGAAGATCCCTTGGAGGAGGAAATGGCAACCCATTCTAGCGCTTTTGCTTGGAGAATCCCATGGACAGAGGAGCCTGGTGGGCATACAGTCCATAGGGTCACAAAGCTGGACACGACTAAGCAACTAGCACAGAACAGCCAGATGGCTACTAGAAGTATTGACTCTAAGGTGTGAGATACAGGGATGATATTAGAAATTCATTCACACACACATACACACAGTTGTATTGTGCCTGACAAAGTGGTAAATTACATAAATGTTAGATGTGACTGGATCCCATTTCTATGAAGACTCTCATACTTTAGCCACCTGATGTGAATAGCCGACTCATTGGAAAAGACCCTGATGCAGGGAAAGACTGAAGGCAGAGGAGAAGAGGGTGACCGAGGATGAGATGGTTGGAAGACATCACTAATTCAATGGACATGAACTTGGGCAAACTCTGGGAGATGGTGAGGGACAGAGGAGCCCGGAGTGCTGCAGCCCATGGGGTCACAAAGAGTCGGACACCACTTGGGCAACTGAACAACAAACAACGGAAGATCCTCCACGTCCAGAGATTCTTAACTCAGAAACGTAACGTGGACTCAGAAACTCTCTTGTAGGCACACTGTTGACACACTGGGTAGTTCCCACTGTGCTTGGTTTTAAAACTAATCCCCACTGGGTTTCCCAGTGGCTTTTCCCCAGTTTTCAGAATAAACACACCAGGTTGTTTGGTCTGCAGAGGGCAAGTCTGCACAAGGCAGGCTGAAAGTGGGGGTGATGGAAGGCGCTGAGCTCCTTCAGTTTCCAATCTCCACCAAAGATTGAAATGCTAAAAGCAAAAGAGAAAATACCACCTTAAGAAAAGGAAAATCAAACTGCCAAGATTTATTTAACTTTTTCTTTCACAGAAAATACAAGTATGTAATGTAAACACTGACATGTGAAATAAAGTACAAGCATTAGGAAGACAAATGACCTGAACAATACTCTTGCTTCAACACTGCAGTGCTTCCTGATTTCACTTGCAGCAGGAATCACAGGATTATACAGATTACATATCGGAAAAATTAAAGGCAACATCCATTGATATTTACCAAAACACCAGAGAGCCTCTGAAATTCAACAATGCCATATGGAAGTCAGAGCTCTCTGCTGCAAAAAAAAAAAAAAAAAGAAAGAAAGCAAGCAACAAGCTGAGCACACGTCCATTAATCTGTTTACCCAAGGCGTTTAATGTAGGAGCCTAAGAAATTAACACATGAGTTTAATTTGCTGGTGCAGGTGAAGATTAAGTGACCCCTCTTTTCCCTCTTCAGAGAAAATGACATTAACCAAATTTAAAGCAGAGCTGCTCAACATTGGCCAGAAGACGGCACCAGCACAGTGAATTATTTCAATAAATCCCACAAAATGCAAAACACAATAAAAGATTTCCATTTGTGCTCTGCCCAAATGGTCAATCCAGATCTAAGGCTGTAGGATCACACAGGGTGTTCTTTCCCCAAAATCCAAACTAGAAAAAGATGACCCAAATAAGTGTTTGGGATCAAGAACTACCTTGATTTGAAACAGATCATCCGTTGCTGAACTTGAATTCAGTAATAAAGGCTGCAGTCTTCACTTTTCTATTATTATCTCAAGAGATTAAAATGAGTAGTCTTTCTCATCAGATGACACCCACCAGTTGACAGGTCCACTTTGATAACGGATGCTACTACACAGGTTGGTTCAGTAATGGAACTCAGCATCGTAAGATCTGGAGATCAGGGAGCCCTGGAATTGCCAATATATCTACTTCCTAGTCTTGCCTGGAGCATCCCAGGGACAGAGGCGCCTGGCAGGCTATAGTCCATGGAGTCGCCAGAATCGGACACGACTTAGTGACTAAACCAACACCACCTACTTCCTCACTCACCTCCATAATCAAAGATTACCACCAATAATCTATAGCCCATTATTCCTTGATAGTCAACAAACAATGGAGAAAAAAGGACTTCAGATACTTTATCTTCATGCTGACCACTGAATCTCTGGAGGAGAAATGCTACTTGCTCCAGTGTTTTGAGACTTTCCCAGGCAAAGCTAACCTCCCTGTATTGCTGAGGTGGAGATGTTTTAGTGTGATTATATGTCATGTGAAAAATACCTTCACAACAAACACCACTCATTTTTATGTAACTTCCCCATAGAATTTGGCACAGTGTTCTGCAATTCTTGTGCTCTCACTAAAGATATTACATTGTAGGACAGAGAAAACCAAATCAAGTTTTAAAGAGATAGGAACAGACATTCCCAAAGAACATCAATCGTGACATTTTTTTGTGCTATGTTACAGTAAGTTCTTGCTCAGCAGGCTGTTTTTTTGTTTTTTTTTTTTTTTTTCTTTTTTTCAAACCTGCAAGATGATATAACAGATCAGCACTGTACTACTCTGATTAGAAAAAAGCCGCTCATTGTTGACCTCCATTACCGCGTTTTCTCATTTACTTCTGCAGAAAAAGAGTGCTCCAGCCACTGTGAAGGATAGTTTACCATTACTGCAAGTATGGCAAGACATTTCACTGAAAATTATCTATCCTGTAGTCAGACTATATGTGCCAATATTTACCTTGGAAAAGAGGAATCAAGTACTGAAAATTAAATGCCAGAAGTCCTTAAAGGAGTCATGGAACCTGAGGTCATGTTCCCTCTCCAAGCAGGGAACTCTTCTGCAAGATCTAGCCCCACTGCCTCACTAGTGCTCCAACCTACCCCAGATATTCCTTCAGAGTGGACCCCAGTGAGGAGACTCTTTAAACCTAATGAGCTCTTTCTTTTCTTGTCACTTCTTTTCTCCTCTCTTAGGATCAGTTCCTATTGAAAATCTCTTCTCTTTGAAAAATGAAAGATGGAAACTCTGAAAAATTAATGCATCTTATCTGTAGATACTAAACATAATTACCCTTAGGGAAATAAGGCACTATAATGTGACCCCAGCCTGACTATAGGAATGGAAATGGAACTGATACTGGATCCTGTATGGCTGCACAGAAGCTGCACTTCCAAACATGAGCACTGCTCTCCTGCCGCAGGCCAAGCTGCATGCTGGAGTGCTGCTGTGATGGTCAGACCCACAGGCAGACCGGAGGCTCCAAACAACTGAGAAACCCAGATAAAGTTCTTCTTTAAAAATAGAAAGTGATGTTATCAATCAGGTCTCGGGCCAACCTCATCATTCTTTCAAATAATGTTTTGTAGTCAAGTGAAGAGTATGGGCGAGAGCTAGATGAGAAGTTAGGCAACCCAGGTTGTGGTGTGAACACTATTATTGGCTGTGTGGCCTTGGGCAAGTCACCTCACCTTCCTCTGCTCCCTGCCCTCTAGTCTTACTTTCTTCATCTGTAAAATGGGGATAAAACCACTTGCCTTGTTTCCCTCACGTCATGACTGTGCGGGTTGAATAAGATAATGTGAAAGTGCTTGTAAACTATGAAATACTGTGTGTGGAGGCCAAGTGAAATATATACTTATGTTCTAATTAAGTCCTTATCATTGCCTATTTGACTAGAGGTTTCCCATGCAGGATGTGCTTTGCAATAGAGAGACTCAAAAATAGATGCCATAAATATACAGTGGTCTTTTTCACTAGGGTTGTTTAAAAAAGGGAGAGTCTTAATTTCCTCAGAAATGGTTTCAGAATAAATTACTTTAAAATGTGATGTCATTCAAATCCACCAACTGACAGAATTAATCTTCTCCACGTATGTCCTATATAGTTATAGTCTGGTCTGTTGATACCTTTACAGAGGGAAGTCTTGAATTCAAGAAAGCATGCTAAAACTGAAACAAAACAAAACAAAACAAAAAACACCAAACTCTCATAGTTATAGCTTGTTGTAAAGAATTTAAACGAAAATAAGAGGCATCCTATATAAAGAAATTAAGCCGCAGTTCCTCAAATGGTTGCCTTTTTCCTGAGATATCTCCAGGACAAGGTTCTAGTCCTGTGAAGTGCTTTTAGAAAAGCTTAGTCTTGCTGGAGGTGAAAGGACATGTAGGTTGGCAACGAGGCTGTGCTCATTTTCAGCACTAGGATTTGCATGAGAAGGTCTGCTAGGAGCTTCCAGGGAGCTTGGGTGGAGAAGCTCACCCGGCCCCGGGGAGGCCAGTCCTTGGACACCAGGCCAGAGTGTGGAGAACAGCTCAACACTGCCATCCCATCCCAGGATTTTCAGCTCTTCCTCAAAGTTGGTTCTGCTCTTCTCCGGTCTAGTAATAATCGAACAGAAGAGAAACAGTGAGATGTGGAGCAGCGGATCTACCCGGACTGCAGGGCCTGTCTGCATCTAGCTGCCCGAGGTGTGCACGCAGAGCAGACCCAGGCAAGGAGTGAGCGTGACCGACTCTGCCCAGCCCAAAGCACCCAGACTCCAGCATTCGCGTCACATGGCCTTTGTTACACACGCTACAAGCGGTGGCCTGGAGGGTGTCCTGTCAGTGGGATCACCAGGGAACAGGATGGAAGTCCTCTGGGACCATAGGCAAGGTGCTAACCTCCGCTTTTCTTCCTGGTTTGCTTTGCTTTCCGGGGTTTGAGGATGGTGTAGTTTGCATACACTGTAAACTGATCTGACAGGAAGGGAACGTAGAATGCCCTCAACAACTTTGAAGACCTGAAACACAAGAGAGAAAAAAGACAGAATCTTATCATTTGAGGGAATTTACTCATGGTACTGATCAAAGGAAATGAATAAAATGCTATGGTGAGGATTGTATTTTATATAAGCCGTACTTAGTTACTAGATCTTGATAAAAGACTTAATCAAAACCAAGTACTGGGACTTCCCTGGTGGTCCAGTAGTGACAAACCCATCTCCTATTGCAGAGGACAATGGGTTCGAGCCCTGCTCAGGGAACTAAGGTCCCACATGTCTAGGAGTAGCTAAGCCCATGCGCCACAATGAAGACCCAGCACAACCAAAAGAAAAAAAGACCAAGTACCTTCTTGCCTGAACCCAAATGACAGTCTTGGTAGTCTCGCTAATATGCCACAGGATAGATATCCTTCAGAATAGCTCTAGGTCTGCGTTAGAATTTGCCATTGAAAAGTTCTAATTCAATCAAAGAAATGTTATTATGGAAATACATTCTTAACACCTCAAGAGTTTGTGTACCCCAGAGACTGCAGAGATGCCAAATGCTCAAATAATCCTGCCTCCAGCTCTAAGTTTTCCTAGAGAGGTGAAGAAAAAACTATGTCCTTGGCTTCCTGTGCATACTGTTCTGGCAATTCTCAAGCAAAGACAGAGTCCAGTCTTTCCTCTTTATACTGAAATACAGATAGGAACAGCTAAAACCCTGAATGGCTCACTAATTTCTAAAGAATATGAAAAATATCTCACATTTATTGAATACCTAGCATTGAACAAGCCCTGGGGAAAGTGCTTACACTTTTTAAGATACTATTTAATCCATCCAACAAATGTGTAAAGTGATATTAATTCTATTTTATAGATGGGAAAGTGAGACACATAGATTAAGTAGCTTGAGCAGGGTCACACAGTAAGTGATAAAGCCCTCATTCACATTCAGATTTGATTCCAGACTCTGCACTCTTACCATTCTGGTTTATCCTGCATCCCAGGAAACAGGCTAACAAGATTCATCACTTCCTAGAAAAAGTGGCAGTGATAGTTTTAAATTCTATATGCAGTATTACTTCTTGACTACGATTTCGGAGTCAAAAAACCAAAAGTTGGCCCAGAAACTGCCAACCTAAATGAGGTAGCTGAAGGGTGCTCCACTGCCAGTCCTTTTCCAGACTCTCAACTTGTAAATGTCATGTCAACGTGGCATTTGTACTGGCAGCCTACTTCTGAGTTTGGCAGACTCCTGCAATGCCTGCACACAATGATACCGTGCTTGGCATACACACCTCTTAGAGATCCTTCCCAACTGGGATGCTGGCCGCGCGCTGTGCTCAACAGAGATTCACTTCACTTCAACAGCTAACAGCTCAAGGGCTTTGATAGAGAAAAGAGGCTTAGCAGAGAGACACATGAGATAAAGCAGGGCCTCTGCAAAGAAACGAACAGGAGGAGGAAGCACCTACCTCAGTCAAAAAGAAGTTAATTTTTCTTCTTTCTGTCCACGCTGCATAGATAAGGGGAAGGTCAGGACAGAAAGCTGTAAGCTGGAACAAACTCCCACAGGCTTCAGTGTAGTAAAGAAAGGCTAAACTGAATTAAGCATCATTTCCATTCCAGGTGACTCCATGCTAAAAGCTTCACTAATACAGTCAGTACGTTTCCAGTCAACTCTTCCTTGGTATAACATTAGGTCCACTGGGCCCAATTTTACTTTTTTCACTTTCTTTTTGGAATGATTCCTTACTACTTGGAAGGATCATTATTTTGTAATTTTACTCTTCTTGGAGTCTTCCAAAGAAGAAAGGAAAATTATACTTATTTTCAAAAAGAGAATAAAACTCATTCTATCATGTAACTACCATATGGGTCCATTACAACCTTTTATAAATTTAAACTATATTAAAGAATCTTAGTGGTCTTTTTTCCCCTCTACATTTTGGATTATTTACAATTATGCTTTAAAAAAAAAAAAGGACAGACAAATGATAAGAAAAAGAATGATGACATCCCCAAAAAGGATTATGCAAAAATGATATAATCACATTATCCTTCCATTTTTTCACTGCATTGTTCAAAGTATGCATCATCTTTCAGTAAGGTACAAAAGATCTGTGACACTCTCTTTGCAGCCTGCATTTAGCTTTAATTGAGCACAGCTGAGAGTTCAGAATTTTAAAAATTTCTGTCCATAATGCCAATGAGAAGAAAATCAACAGAGGAAGACACTTCACAATTAGACAAATCAGAAGATGAATGCGAGGCAGCAGCACTCAAGACTCCAATGATGAAAGCGTGTGTGTGTGTGTCTGTGCGTCTGTGTGCACGTGCACATGTGAGTGTGCTCAGTCATGTCTGACTCTTTGCGACCCCCTGGACTGTAGCCCGCCTGTCTCCTCTGTCCATGATATTTTCCAAGCAAGAATACGGGAGTGAGTTGCCATTCCCTTCTCCGGGGGAATCTTCCTGACCCAGGGATGGAACCTGGGTCTCCTGCATTGCAGGCAGATTCTTTACCCTTTTTTCCTGAGCCACCAGAGAAGCCTATTTCAGGTATATATATTCAAAAGCAGGAAAACATGGAATAAAGATTAGGGTTCAAATTCTTACAAAAATTTCAAATGATGTTTTTTAAAACTATCCTTTCATTATTACTTTTATGCTATTTATAAAATAATTTAAAAATATGAAAACAAAGGAGTTATTGGCCCTTTTACAGGCCAAGACAGTACATGACAAGACAAGACAGTATGTGGTGATGACTGTATCTATGCTATTAACTCCTTGGTCATGCCAAGGAATTCTAAAAGAGATCATTTCAGAAAACCATCCAGGGTGATACATGGGACATGTTATCATCAAAAATACTGACCTCCCTAAAATAGAAGAAGGGTCACTATGCATTACTGCTGAATGCAAAAGGCAAGCTGAAACAAAGGTAAAAGAATAATGGGGATGGGAACAAAATATTTACCATATACATAACAGAGGAAGGTATCTAGAATATATAAATTATATATATATATATATGGGCTGGGCTTCCCTGGTGGCTCAGATGGTAAAGAATCTGCCTGCAATGCAGGAGACCCAGGTTTGATCCCTGGGTCAAGAAGATCCCCTGGAGAAGAGAATGGTAACCCATTCCGGTATTCTTGCCTAGAGAATTCCATGGACAGGGGAGCCTGGTGGGCTACAGTCCATGGGGTCGCAGAGTTGGGCACGACTGAGCAGGTAACATGTACTGGGGCTTCCTGGGTGGCGCAGCGTTAAAGAATCTACCTGCCCATGCAGGAGACACAAGACACACAGGTTCTATCCCTAGGTCAGGAAGATCCCCTGGAGGAGGGAATGGCAACCCACTCCAGTATTCTTGCTTATGGGACTGCAATAACCATATGAAATGATGTTCAATTTTACCAGTAATCAGGGAAACATAAATCTAGCTATAATTTTTCAATAATCAGGTTTGCAAAAGCTGAGAAGGCTGACAGTATCAAACCCTGGGGAGGAAGGAGGAACCTGATACTGCCAATAAAAGTGGAAACCTGCAAGAACCACTTGGAGAGGCAGTTTTAACAATACCAGTAAAATAGAAATTATGCTGTCTCTATGACATAGCACATGATTTTCATTTTGTACTTTGCACCATAATGCTTTTTTTAAAACAACCTACTTTACCATTTGTTACAACAGAAAAATTGAAACATAAGCAAAAGTAGTGAGATATTTTACTTGTAATAATTTTTAAAGCTATGACAAACTAGACAGCTGCAAGGAAATCAAACCAGTCAATCCTAAAGGAAATCAACCCTGAATATTCATTGGAAGCACGGATGCTGATGCTAAGCTCCAATACTTTGGCCACCTGATATGAAGAGCTGACTCATTAGAAAAGACCCTGATGCTGGGAAAGATTGAAGGCAGGAGGAGAAGGGGACAACGGAGGATGAGATGGTTGGATGGCATCACCGACTCAACGGTCATGAGTTTGAGCAACTTTGGGGAGATGTTGAAGCACAGGGAAGCCTGGCATGCTGCATTCCGTGGGGATTACAAAGAGTCGGACATGACTGAGTGACTGAACTGAACTGAACTGAGACAATGTTTTAAATAGAGGAAACCTCAAATCCTTAAAGTGGACAAACACAAAAACCCTATGTGCTTGTTACGTGTAGGGCTTTGTGCGCTGGCCCTGAAGACACAAAAGCCTCTATTCTCACAGAGCTAATAATCCACAGTTGGAAGAAACAGATTATGAGTGATATATAACTATAATATGTCTCCGTGTTAGTTGATCAGTTGTATCTGACTCTTTGTGACCCCGCCGGGCTTCTCTGTCCGTGGAATCCTCCACGCAAGAATACTGGAGTGAGTAGCCATTCTCTTCTCCAGGGATCTTCCCAACCCATGGATTGAACCTGAGTCTCCTGCATTGTAGGCAGATTCTTTACCATCTGAGCCACCAGGGAAGCCCAACTATAATGTAGCACACACTAAAAACTAAATAGCTAATACAGAAGTTCAAAGGGATAATACACATATTTAGAAGGGAGGATAAACACTGAGGGTTGCATAAGTGTGGAAGAAGCATTTATTATACATTATTTTATTTGACCCATTCCACATTTCAAGGTATACTAAGCAAAACAAAACAAAACAAACAAACAAAAAAAACTTGCCCATTCATAACCAAATCTATAGGCATCTCAGATTAAATTCTGTCTACTCAGCAACAACTGGAAACGGCTTGAATAAAATCCAGACTCTGTAACGATCTACAAAGCTGTAGGAGATCTAGCCCTCGCTAACCTGTCTCTCTTCACCTTGTACCATTTTCTTCCTTGCCCACTACACTCTCCCCACGCCAGCCTCCTTTCAAGTTTCTCAAAATTACCAGTTCTTTCCTACTATGATTGCAAAGTCCCATTGAATGTGTGGTTTGGAATAACCATCTTGCAAGGGACAAGCATGTATCTGACGCAGATACATCAAGAGACCCAAGAAGAACTGGGATTCTCCCATGCTTCCTCTGTGTGCAAGCATAAAAACTTTGGCATCAGATTCTAGATGATGTGTTCAGGAAGCATGGAGGCATTTCTAGTTAGGCCTGAACACAAAGCTATACTAAAGGTGAGAACTAAATATAAGGAAAAGTTAAGAAAAATTTATCATCCAAATTTGGTGCTGGAAAAATCCTTGTTAGAAGATGAATCTTCCTTTCTCCTGCAGATTTTGCTTATGATTTCTAATTATCTGTCTTCAACATCTAAAGCCACTAATTTCTTCCAGTGGATGAAATGAGTAAACAATCAACACAAACACTTCTGTGCTGGGATGGGAAGACTCTGTGTTTTTGCTTTTTCTTTTTAACCGAAAGAGCAAGTTTGCTTGAATTCTTCACTTCTAATACTAAGGCTGCTCTTCTAGATTAATTTCTTTCTCATCTGTAGCTTTACTATATCAAGCACAACCGGGACTGTTCAAATCATTATACAGTTGCTGGAAGAACAAATTGGTTATTTGTCTCTGTGAAAGAAGAGAGCAGTTGAGCATTGGAATAATACACATACGCACACATTCATACACATGGAAACAAAGATCTGACTGAATCACAAGTTAGAACCAGACTAATCCTGATCAAAACTCATGTAACAGTGTCTGTAATAATGTGAAATGCCAAAGTACTGCCCTAGGAAGCACAGGCAGCATAAATTAGGGAGGCGCAAAATGGACACTGAAGCACTTCCCCTCCCAGTGAGAAATCACTCAAGCAACTCAAGGATGAAACAGACATGGACAAAACAACCGCCTGAAGAGCATAATTAGCCGGCAGCTCAGAATGTTTTCTAATTCAATTATCAGCCCTATTTATCAGGGCTGAGGGGCACGCTGCTGTGGCAATTTCAATCTGCTCTTGCTGACGTCCGTGGAAGACTGCCTGCCACTCCCTGACGTCACCCGTTCAACAGGCACGACGCAAATGCTGGGTCAATTTTTAATTTTAAAGAGGAAACATCCTAAGTACTCAGGCTGTCTCCATGATTTTGGTCTGTCTCTCCATCCATTCATCCACCCATCCATCCAAACATTGCTTATTCCTGTGAGCCTGCAGTCTGGGCTCCCTGCCAGTTCTCTTTCTTCTTCCAAGCTAGTGCCTTCTCTTTTTGTTTTTGTCTCCGTCTCTTGTTCTCCTGCACTTAGTTCAGCGACAGACTTCCACAACCGTCAGAACAGAGCTGGCCTTTCAGAGAAGTCTTTAGTTCTGAAGAGAGTCTCACAATTCCCTCAAGACTTAGCCATGGTCAGTCCTGAGTCTCATATCAGGCAGTTTAAGAACTGCTTGGCTGATAAGAAGGCTGATAAATGCAGGAAAAATGTGGCTGATCTTTAATAGAAAATGGGGTGAGAAACATCACCCTCATGATAAGCCAGAGGTTAACACTTATCTCTTTTCCAAAGTAAAGAAACACATATGTTAATGTTCCCCTGTAATGTCAGGCCCTTGAAGACCGAACTTACTCTGACCAACTGCTGTACTCAGCTTTCAGAATAGGCTCAGTAGGCTTCCGGTTCAAGATGGCCAAGGAGAAGGACATGTGTTCGACTCCTGCGAGAGCCTTTAAGGCTCTCTTGAGAGAGCCAAAATCACAACCAAAATCACAACCAGCTGTTAAACAACCACTGACAGGAGGATGCTGGAACCCAACAAAAAAAGATACCCCACTATGAAAGACAAGCTGCAGAGAGATGGTAGGAGGGGCACAATCACAATAAAACCAAATCCATACCTCCTGGGTGAGTGACCCACAAATTGGAGAACAATAAATACCAAAGAAGTTCTCCCACGTTGTGAAGGTTCTGAATCCCATGTCGGTCTTCCCAGCCTGGGGATCTGACAAAGGGACTGGGAATCCGCAGGGAATCTGACCTTGAAGGCCAGCAGGACTTGATTATAGGACTTTCACAGGACTGGGGAAATCAGACTCCAGGCTTACAGGGCACAAATGAAATCTTGCATGCAGCAAGTCCCAGAGGAAAGGAGCACTGACCCCACAGGAGGCTGAACAAAACTGCCTGCTAGTATTGGAGAGCATCCTGTGGAGGCATGGTTGGCCGGGGCTCACCACAGGATGGGGGCACTGGCAGCAGCAGGCCTACGAGGTCCCCCTTGGCGTTAGCCCTCTTGGAGGTTGCCATTAACCCGACCATAGAGCCTGTAGACGCCAGGGCTGGGTTGCCTCAGGCCAAACAACTACCAGGGAGGGAGTGCAACCCCAGACATCAGCAGATAAATAGATGAGAGCTTTACTGAGCAAGGCCCTGCCCACCAGAGCAGGACCCAGTTTTTCCCATTGCCAGTCCCTCCCATCAAGAAGATAACACAAGCCTCTCAGCCTCAGCCATCAGAAGATGGACAGAAGAAGCAAGAAGCACAGTGTCACAGCAGCTAACACAAAAATCATATTACAGAAAGTTAATCACAATGAAGCTCCCATACTTTGGCCACCTGATGTGAAGAATTAACTCATTAGAAAAGACTCTGATGCTGGGAGGGATTGGGGGCAGGAAGAGAAGGGGATGACAGAGGATGAGATGGTTGGATGGCATCACCAACTCGATGTACATGAGTTTGAGCAAGCTACAAGAGATGGTGAAGGACAGGGAAGCCTGGCGTGCTGTAATCCATGGGGTCGCAAAGAATCAGACATGACTGAGTGCTTGAACAACAGTAATTACAGTGAAAAAGCAGAAAGTTATATCCCAGATGAAGGGACAAGATAAAATCACAGAAAAACAACTAAATGAGTGGAGATAGGTAACTTTCCAGAAGAAGAATTTAGAACAATGATACTGAAGATGATCCAGGATCTTGGGAAAAGAGTGGAGGCGAAGATTGAGAAGATGCAAGAAATGTTTACCAAAGACCTGGAAGAACTAAAGAACAAACACACAGAGATGAACAATAGACTAGAAGAAATCAATAGAGAATAACTGAGGCAGAAGGACAGATAAATGACCTGGAGGACGGAACGGTGGAAATCATTGCCACAGAACAGAATACAGAAAAAAGAATGAAAAGAAATGAAGACAGTCTAAGAGACCTCTGGGACAACATTAAGCACACCCAACATTTGCATTATAGGGGCCCCAGAAGGAAAAGAGAGAGAGAAAGAACCTGAGAAAATATTTGCAGAGATAATAGCTGAACGTGGGAAAGGAAAGAGTCAAGTCCAAGAAGCACAGAGTCCCAGGAAGGATAAACCCAAGGAGGAACACACTGAGACACACAGTAATCAAACTGACAAATATTAAAGAGAGAGATAAAATATTAAAAGCAACAAGAGAAAAATGACAAATAGCATACAAGGGAACTCCCATCAGGCTATCAGCTGATTTCTCAATAGAAACTCTACAAGCCAGAAGGGAATGGCATGATATATTTAAAGTGGTGAAAGGGAAGAACCTACACCCAAGAATACTCTACCTAGCAAGACTGTCCTTCAGATTTGATGGAGAAATCAAAAGCTTTCCAGTAATCAAAAGTTAAGAGAATTCAGCACCACCAAACCAGCTTTACCACAAATGCTAAAGGAACGTCTTAAGGCAGGAAATGAGAAGGAAAAGCCCTACAGAAAATAAACCCAAAACAAATAAGAAAGTGATAAAAGGATCATGCTGCTACTGCTGCTAAGTCACTTCAGCCGTGTCTGACTCTGTGTGACCCCATAGACGGACTCCTACCAGGCTCCCCCATCCCTGGGATTCTCCGAGCGAGAACACTGGAGTGGGTTGCCATTTCCTTCTCCAGTGCATGAAAATGAAAAGTGAAGTGAAGTCACTGAGTCGTGTCCAACTCTCAGCGACCCCATGGACTGCAGCCCACCAGGCTCCTCCGTCCATGGGAGTTTCCAGGCAAGAGTACTGGAGTGGGGTGCCATTGCCTTCTCCAAAGGATCATATATAGAGATAATTACCTTAAATGTAAATGGATTAAATGCCCCAACCAAAAGACACAGACTGGCTGGGCATTTGAAAACGTGTGCATGTATGCACTTCCATTTACCATATCACTCTGCTTGACCCCCTTCCCAAACTGTATGTAACTATTCTACATTGTTAGGTTAATTATGTTCCCATTATGGCTTGTTAATGTAATTTTTTGTCTGGCTTTTGATTGTGAAAAAACTGATAAACATCCTTTACTACTGTGATTATGTAACTATTTCTCACTTAATACTACTGCATCATGATTGGTCAACAGAAAAATAATAGAATTCTATATTACCAAAACTAGCATTTAATCAGTTCAGTTCAGTTCAGTCGCTCAGTCGTGTCTGACCCTAAAGAGTTGTGTCGCTCTTTGCGACCCCATGAATCGCAGCACGCCAGGCCTCCCTGTCCATCACCAGCTCCCGGAGTTCACCCAGACCCACGCCCATGGAGTCAGTGACGCCATCCAGCCATCTCATCCTCGGTCGTCCCCTTCTCCTCCTGCCCCCAATCCCTCCCAGCAGAACCTGTACGCACTTTTCAAAATCCAGATGTGTATCAGAATTTTCTTGGAGTTTTTTGAAAAATACAAATGCCCAGGTATTGCTTTTTTCCTCCAAAGCTCCAGATATGTTTCTAATGAGCAGCCATGTTTAAAAGCAACGGGACTATTTGATGATCTTTTACTTTTATCCAGTTTGTTTCACTTTTTCCACTTCATAGTCAGTGCTCTCATCTTATTTAGTTTATATTTTCCAATTTCTCCACCTCTCCTTTTCTTTTTTGATGTTCTTTCTCAAGCCTTTACTGAGTGTTGTAGAAAAGCTTTTGTATACATATATATATATAAAGAGAATGTTAATATATATATTTTAGAAAACTTATGAATTTTTGCCTAATTAAAAAATTTATGACATTTTGATTTATGACGTTTTGCTTGACTTAGTAATGAATAGAATGCAAGACTTCTACTTTTAAAAAAATAGATATGCAACAAGCAACAAAGGTTAACTGTATCACACAGGGAACTACAGTCACTATCTTGTAATAAACTATAATGGAAAATAATTTCAAAAATAGTATATGTGTATCTGTATAACTGAATCACCTTGCTGTGTACCTGAAACACTGTTAAGTCAACTATACGTCAATAAAATATGTATATATATTAAGAAAAAAATAATGTGAAGCTCCTCCTCTTCTCTTCTGGAAGAATTCAGTCCTAAAGCCACTGGGCAGGGCGGAGCAAAGTGGGAGGCTTTGGAGCGCACATGGGGAATGGGAAGCTGTGGTGGGATGTTAGCGCCCAAGTGAGATGCGGAGGGCGTCCATATCAACAAAGAGGGCATTCTTTTCTTTCCTAAAAAGTTTTAATCTTCTTTTGGGTGGGAAGGAGGCTTCACATATCCAGGGTTTATGAAACAAAATATGGTATAAACTAGATGAAAAATACCTGTAGGACACAAACTGTACAACACAAATAGCCTAAATGTCAGTAAAATAATAACTGGGGGAACCGACAGCGACTGAAGGAACAGGAAGAGGAGAGACGAGAGACAAGACCATGGAGAACGTGCAAGACTCTGATGAAGAGGAGAAAAGCACTCCAATCGATTATGCTATGACATTTCATACCATCTTCTGGTTCCTACTTCCCTTATGGCCTCATTTGTTACCCCCTCCAGCCTCTCATTTTGTACCCCAGAAACACAGAACTACTTGCGCCCTGCCATTTCTTACCTAGCAAAGAGAATATTCATGCAAAAGGTCAAGAAACCTCTCCAGGTTTCAGTTTACACAAAATTTGCTAAATCGTCATTACCCATGTGACCAGAACGACCTTGTTTTCAGAGGGCATGTCCACAGACCCTGAACATTCAAGAACATATTCACAGTTTTGACTCTTCAGCAGCGACCTCCAAATCCACACTGTGTAACGACTTGGAAGTTTGCCGAGGCACAAACGGGGATCACGTCACTGCGAGACACGTGTACGGGGTGAATCATTTCACTGATGTGTGGCCTTGGCCAATCAGTATAACCTCTGGACAGTATAACCTCTTGACTGGTCACCTTTCACCAATATTCAGCATGAGGGGATTGAGAAAGAATTGGTATTAAGCAAGCGGTCATTTTCTGACCTTCAGTCCCACTAAGTTTGCTGGAGAAAAGCTCGTGAGCAGCCCTTTCCCATCTGATAGCTCCTGAGATGTTAAGGAACCACGTGCTCCATTCACATTCCTGCAGACACTGAACGGTGTTCAGGAAGGGGTCTGCCCCTACCCTCTGGACCCTCATCTGAGCTACTTCTCTGTGACAAATAGTAAGTGGCACTGGAGGCCACAGCAGGCTGACGGTTCTGGCAAGTTTTACAGAGGGGAAATAATGAGTATATTCTGAAATAACTCAAAAATCTTTTTTTTTTTCAGCTTAAAAAAAAAAAAGCCATCTATTATTTCTCTCAAATCTGTGGCTGACTGATGGGCTTTCTGTTTCACCAGGCTTTGGCAGGAATGCTCATGGCCAACCATGGGCTGCAAGTTCAGCTAGTGCTACAGGCTTCAGGACTCCTTCACGCAGGCTCCTCTCTGCACACAGTCTGTGGATTTTCTTAAGGGGTAGAGCCTGCGTCTTAAGAAGGAGCACTCCAGCAGACAGGAAATAGAAGCCAATCAGCTACTCTGCGATCTTTATTTTACCAAATAAGGGCATGAGATGGAGAAGGAATTGGCAACCCACTCCAGTCTTCTTGCCTGGAGAATCCCATGGACAGAGGAGCCTGGCAGGGTACAGTCCACGGGGTCGCAAGAGTCGGATGTGACTGAGTGACTAAGGACACAAGCACACACAAGGGCATGAGAAGCTTCTGAAGAAATTCTTATTTCATCTTTTCCCTTTATGCACATCAAATAATTGATAAGTATTTTCTAAGACCCTAATACATGCTAGGAGTTGTGAGAGTCAACAAGAGATGTTCTAACTCTCAAGAAACTGAGAACACACGTCTCTGATGATGCCAGTTGCTTGGCCGAAGCTAGCAGAAAGTGGTGCGGTTCTAAGACACTGTATATACGCATGCTTCAAGCCTGAGAGGCTCTTACATCATGGACCTGAGGCTCAGACAGTCTGTCTCCAGAGAACTAACTTCACAAAGGCAAAGCAGACCCTCTGAGCTTCGGGGAAAAAAAGAAAAGGGTTTATTCTTGCAAGTGTTAGCAGACAATGATTAAGCAGTCGAAGAATACAACGGGCAAAACACAGTGTGTTCTGAAGCCAAATCTAGCCTGAGGTAGTAGTGCCGCCAGGCGAAGGGTCTAAGGAAACCATCTGGGGAGAAGGAAACAGGGACAGCCCCAGACTGGTAAAGAAAGGGAAAGCGTAAGAGAACAATGATAAGGAATTACAAAAGTATGAAAACTCTGACGGCTTCTCCCTTACAGTTTCTCAGTATTCTTGGCAAAGACAAAGGAGCTGAAGGCAACGCTGTGACTGACGTGCGGGGAACAGACAAGAGCACTTCAATCACGGGTTAGGAGGGAGAACCATTTCCATTGAAAGGATCTGAACACCATGTGAAGCTTGTCCAACCGCTGGCCTGGAGCCAAACTCTGCCAGGGGGTACAGTCTCCCTTTCCACCTGGGTAGCAAGAAGCTGCAGATGGGAACAGCCTGCTGGACTATTTTGGGTGCCATATGCCTCTTCTGCAAGAAATCGCCTTCAAAAAAGGTTTTTGTTTTTTTTTTCCTCCCCAAATCGTCTAATTTGGATGAAGAACAGCATCAAAAGAGCAGTGATGTTTTAAAAACATGTCCATAAATTCTTTGACAATCTTCCCATCAACAGGGGAAATCTAATTCCTCTCCCCTTGACCATGGGCTATTAGACTGGCTTGCTTTCAATGAAAAGAATGAGGTGGGAGTGATATGTGTGAATTCCAAGGCTAGGTCATAAAAGCTACACCGCTCTTGAGATTCTAGCTCCTGGAAGCCAGCCACCGTGCTATGAGGAAGCACAGGCCACATGGAGAAGCCCCGTTAGGTGTTTTGGCCAAGAGTCCCAGC
This sequence comes from Aepyceros melampus, assembly GCA_006408695.1. Taxonomy (NCBI): domain Eukaryota; kingdom Metazoa; phylum Chordata; class Mammalia; order Artiodactyla; family Bovidae; genus Aepyceros; species Aepyceros melampus. The sequence continues at coordinate 626,853 of SJXQ01005523.1, read as the reverse complement.
TGAGAGCTAACCAGTAGCCAGCATTCACTGTCAGATGTGTGGGAAAGCCCTTAAGGGGCTTCCCAGGTGGTGCTAGTGGTAAAGAACTCGCCTGCCAATGAAGGAGACTTGAGAGACGCAAGTTTGATCCCTGGGTTGGGAAGATCCCCTGGAGGAGGGTATGAGAACCCACTCCAGTATTCTTGCCTGGAGATCCCCATGAACAGAGTAGCCTGGCAGGCTGCAGTCCATAGGGTCACACAGAGTTGGACAGAACAGAAGCAAGTTAACAAGCACGTATACACGCAAAGCCTTTGGAATGCTCCAGTGCCAACCATCATCTGATGGACAATGCATAAGAACCCCGAGAAGCTGAAGAATGGCCCACTGAGCCCAGTGAGTCCCTAGAACCATGAGATAAAACAATAATAAATTACTGTTGCCTTTTAATACCACTGAGTTTGGGATGCAGCAATAACTGGGACAAGAGTTTACAATTAGCATTCACTTTACAGTGATTTTCCAATGGTCTTCTTATCTTTCGGAAACAAACAGTTCTGCTTATGCTGGGGTTAGAGTTGGGACATGATGGCTGCTATCCACAAGACAATGACACGGAACCAAACTGGATTCAGCACCGTGGCCTCACAGCTGCTGGCTTCACTTCCTGGATGCTAAAAGGAAAGGAACAGTCTCAGCAGAAAGCCTCCACGAGGATCCTGTGCTGGACACTGAAAGAACACAAGCATCAGATGCAACCCCCACCTGGCTCTACAGAAATCCGCTGACGAGTAAAGGCCCCTCGCCTACCACACCAGCTGAAGATGTTATGTTCTAACTCTTTGCTTGCATCTACCTGTAATCATACATTGGGGAGGGCTTTGAAACCCTGCCCTACTAAGTGTCCCAAATTATCTCACATCCCTTGTCAGGCAAGCCTAAAATTCAGTTGGATGAGGCCAACAGGTTCCAAAATGGGGAAGAAGAAAATATCACAATCCAAAAATCAAAGGTGAAGGCAAAGACAGCAAAACAGAAGGGACCTAGAATGAATGAGGAAAAAGTGGGTGGAAAGTGGCTGCAAAGCAGTGGGCCGGGCCTCCCGACTTGTTTCTGAAGCTACAAACAGGCTCTGCTGCTCAGCAGGCCAACTCCAACATCCTTGAGAGGCATTCCCCACCAGACTCCCTCAGCCAAACACTCTCACCACCCTTAGAAAGGAACCCACCATCCAGCTGAGTTATTGCAACAGTCTCCCTTCACTCCTCTCTGGGGAATCTCAGAGTAACCATTACATCCACCCACTTGTCCAACTATTTTATACAAGTAGCCATTATATCATGCTTCAAAGAAAGAAAGAAAACAAAAAAATCTGCTCATTTTAGAAAGTATGTAATATGAGATGTCCATAGGGTGACAAATGTGTCTGGTTTAAAAAGTGATATGTCAACGAGCTTAGCCCCCATATCTTGGAAGTTTGATAAATGCTAATATTAGCTAGACACAAACACAGCAAACTTAGGGAAAGGAAGCTGCAGCTCTGGGACCAGTTATGTGTGGGAGGAGACTAGAAAATGGTTTCAAGATCTTGTGCCTGATGGAGGGGACACATGTATACCTATGACTAGTTCATACTGCTATATGGCAGAAACCATCACAATACTGGAAAGTCATTATGCTCCAAATAAAATTAAAAAAATTAAATAAAAATCTTACGTCTAGATCTTCTCTCCAACAAATGTGGTCTGGCCTCTCCAGTCCTCTGATAAAGTCTAACAGGAAGAGCACGGGTGGGCATCTGGGTGGCCATTCTCCCAGACAGGTTTAGCCCTCTTTGTGACTCCTTCTCCAACAGTCCAACAGGAAACTCTGCTTATCTTTCAACAATTTTAGCAGAAAACACGCCTCTTCACATATTCATAGATATTAGAATTCCTAAACTTGCACCAGTCACGGTACTGTCCTAATAATTTTAGGTTGCTTCCCCTGGGGTTGAGTCTCCCCGCACACACTCAAGAGTATGATTTATCTGCGTGCTGGTACTGTCTTCAAACTAGCCTCACTGCTTTCCTTTCAGACAGCTAAGGCCCAATCCAGGCTATGGCACTGAGGAACGTCTGAAAATTAAATCAAATAAGTAACCTATGGGCAGACCCGATGGTAAACAAGGACTGACCATAACCATGTGCTCCGCTCTCCAGTCCTGCCTTCTGGGATAAGCTCTCGTATTCCAGTCACATTATAGCAGGATGACCACCTATCTCAACTCGCCCAGGGCAGGGTCCCTTTTACTTTCAAAAGTGTTCTAATTTAGATACTATATTACAAATCACTCTAACTAAAAGCAAATTTAAATCAAAGAGGTAAATTAGGCTTTCCTCTATGGGAGAAGGCAATGGCACCCCACTCCAGTGCTCTTGCCTGGAAAATCCCATGGATGGAGGAGCCAGGTGGGCTGCAGTCCATTGGGGTCGCTAAGAGTCGGACACCACTGAGCGACTTCACTTTCACTTTTCACTTTCATGCATTGGAGAAGGAAATGGCAACCTACTCCGGTATTCTTGCCTGGAGAATTCCAGGGACGGGGGAGCCTGGTGGGCTGCAGTCTATGGAGTCACACAGAGTCGGACACGACTGAAGTGACTTAGCAGCAGCAGCAGCTATGGACCCTCAGGTCCCCTCATTTAACACGCTTCTTTTAGTTTTTCCACTTGTGTTCATGATTCCTTCTCCTTGAATTACAGATATGATTCTGCCCTCTTTACCACGAATACAAATCCTTTTTCTTCTACACTTCGGTTAAGCACCACCTTTTCCAGGAGACCTTTCAAGTACACTCTAACCTCCACAGAGCTCTCCTTTCTCTGGTTTTAGCACACCACCTGGCACCTTCTATGGTCTAAATGTCTTCTCTGGTGGCTCAGATGGTAAATAATCTGCCTGCAGTGCAGAGACCCAGGTTCGATCTTTGGGTCAGGAAGATCCCCTGGAGAAGGGAATGGCTATTCACTCCAGGATTCTTGCCTGGAGAACCCCATAGACAGAGGAGCCTGGTGGCTATAGTCCATGGGGTCACAAAGAGTCAGACACCACTGAGCGACTAACACTTTCACATGGTCTTAGTACTATTTTCAAGGTGTCTATGTATAACTACAAAAAGTGAAAGTGAAGTCCCTCAGTTGCGTCCAACTCTTTGCGACCCCACAAACTACAGCCCCCCGAGGCTCCTCTGTCCATGGGATTTTCCAGGCAAAAATACTGGAATGGGTTTCCATTTCCTTCTCCAGGGGAATCTTCCTGACCCAGGGATTGAACTCGGGTCTCCCACATTACAGGTAGACTCTTGTTTTTTCACCATCTGAGCCACCAGGGAATCCCTACAAAGTTTTACAAAAGGAACTACAGAAGTTGTAAATTATTCAAAGGTAAAAATCTGTGTCTAATTGCTTCTTTCATAACCCCTAAATAATCTAGTGCTGTGACAAGAACATTATAGCTTTTCAATAAATATTTTCTGATTTCCAAACCTGCTTAACCAGTTGGCTTCATGACATAAAAGCAGACTCCAGGGGCGTCTTCTCTCTGAGCACCCTGTACTTTTCTCTTAAAGTACCTAACAGGGCTGTAATTCTAGACTGATCTAGATGGTTATTTGTTTAATGCTAGCCTCCCCATTATACTGTAGGGCTCAAGAGGGCAGTTTGTGTTCACCGTCATATACACTTAAGATCCATCACAGTTCCTGACAGTGTTCAAAAATACCTGCTGATTAAATGGATGTCAGATGGCTAGAAAGATAGAGAGATGGATAAAGGAAGGGAAAAAAATGATCTCAAAGTGAACTCTAAAGAAAGCAGATTTATACTTTAGGGGCTTGGGCTTCCCTGGTGGCTCAATGGTAAAGAATCTGCTTGCCAGTGCAGGAGACATGGGTTTGATCCCTGGTCTGGGAAGATCCCACATGCCACAGAGAGCTAAGTTCCATGTGCCACCGCTACTGTGCTCTAGAGCCTGGGAGCTGCAACTACCGAGCCCACAGGCCGCAATACTGAAGCCTGTGCACCCAAGAGCCTGTGCTCCACAGAGAAGCCGCTACATTGAGAAGCCTGCACACTGTAACCGGAGGGCGGCCCCCACTCGCCGCACCTAGAGAAAAGCCCTCGCAGCAACAAAGACCCAGCACAGCCAAAACTAAACACATTAAAAAAAAATTAAAAATAATAAAGTTCAGGGACTTAAACGTTTGAGAAACTAACCTGCTTACATTTCTAAAAAGATCATGTGGTGGTATGTTACAGGCTTATGAAAACCCTTCCTCAGGCAGAGCTAGATAACAGCTAGGCCTGCAGCCCACCTGATCTAGGATCTAAAACATGAGTGACTATTACATGTGGATAGTGCCATTCTCTTCCCTGTTACATAAATTGCTAAAGTACAGAGACCATTGTTTCATGAAGACAGAGGAAATGTAATAGCCCCGTTTGAGAGGCTCAAAGACATCCCAGGGTCAAGTTCTCAAGGGCATTTCATGCACCACCTCAGAGGGCTTTCTCTGAGGCACACCGCCTCCCACAGTACAGCCCAACTTAACGGGCCCAAAGTTAGCAACATCAGATGTCACAGTGCTGACAGTTACACACTGCTGTGGCAAAGGGCGCTGGAAGATCCTGCTGTTTTTGCAGTTGGGTCAGCACATACTAGGAATGGCTGAGGAAGAGAAATGTAAAGAAAATCAGCACAACTTTGGAGCTTCAGGCAGCCTGCTAATTAACAGGAAGGCCTGATATTTATATAACGCTTTAGAATTTAAAAACACTTTCGTATTTCAGCTCTCCTTTAATCCTTCCAACATTCCCATAAAACATATAAAACATGATCTCTGTTTTACCAATACGGAAGTGTGGGAACAGAGAGGAACAACAGCAAGTAAGCAGGACTGAATGCACATGTCTTCTGACCTCCTGTTCTTTTCATTATACGTTGCATACTTTCAATAAACTTCCATTATGCTTTGCATATCTTCAAGAAATCTGTAACCAACAGATTTCTTTTTTTCTCAGCACATGGTCATGAAAAGAATGCCAGTTAGGGAAATAAGTACAACTTATGGGAAATCAAAAACCTCTGAAGGCATTCTCCAGGGGTCTTCTCCTTTCCTCCACTTCCAGTGGACATGTGCTTGATGTTAAATGAAGTGGCACCAGGGACCAACAGGAGAGACAGAATGTACAATGGGATAAGCTTAGAGTCCTGTCTCTCTGGTAAGTGCTGCTCAACGTGTGAAAGCTTCTGGTCAGGGAGCAGCCCAGCTAGAGAAAGCAAACCGTAACAGTGACTAGCACTGCGTTTCTAATAGAGCAAAGGAAAATATTAAAAGCTTGATCAAGGCCACTGGAGAAAATTGTGGGCTTCTGGGATCCAAACTTTGACCTGATCCTTTTCTGCAAAAATGTGTCTCCTGAGTCCATTCATCCTTTACAGCCGAGTTCACTTCCTCGTCACCTCTCATCTATTCAAGCAGAATAGCCTCCCAGCTTGTTTGTATGCCTCCCACCTTCCCGCCTTCCAGTCCACCTCCCATAGCGGAGCCAGTGTAATCTTCAGATGTCATGTCCTCTTGGAATCTTCCTTGGTCTCACCCATTCTAGCCTTTTGGAGCTAACCCCACCCTCTCATGCCCCAGTAGCACCTCTCTGAACTACGGTGCATCTCCCCGGGTAAACTATAAACTCCCAAGGCAGTGGTCTTGTCTGCACACAGTCTATAAAGTCTTATATGCAGAAGGCGGCCAACGAATGTCTATCAAACTGAGCCTATCAAACAAAGGCTTATTTCTGCCCTTAAAATCTAGCTGCTTAGGGAAGCAGATGTTCAGTGGGGAGCAGCAAATAGCATCTCTGGGAAAGGCTCTCATATTTCATGGGCTCCCAATGTGTCCCCTGCTGCCACTAACTGAGGAGAGAGCTGAACAGAGGGTCCTGGAGGAGCGATGCTCAGCCACATCATGGAGTGACAGGTGGTCGTCTCCGTCACTCTCTGCTCGCCACAAGGCAGGTGAGAAGGTGGCCAACACCTTCTGCTCTTCCCTCAGGAGATTTCCAGGTCTCCAGTGAGTGGTGTGCAAGCATCAGGCTTCTAGGCCTTACACAGGCTCTCAGTTCATGTCTACCAGCTGCTGGGCCCACGTGCTACCAAAAGGGGAAACGGAAAGATGAGGAACTTTTCCCATTCCAATCCTTTAAGACCAAAAGGAAAAAAAAAAAAAAGTTGCTTCAAAAATACTCCCTTGCCCCATTTGCTATAAACAGAATTTATTCTGTGAGCAAGGTACTGCTGGTCAGAATCCGTCACCCACTGCTTCCCTTTGTTAACAGGAAGGCTGTTAGGGATCTACTGCCCTCCTGGGCTGGAGATCTTTTCCCTCCTGGGCTGGAGATCTTTTCCCTCCTGGGCTGGAGATCATTTCAGACCTCAGGTCGTCATAGTTTTCTCAACTCAAAAATGAAGCCACGACAGTGACCTGCTCTCCAAACACTGTATCAAGTAACAAGCCAGGCACCGAAAGAATATGTATGATACAGAGAAATTCACACCTTCACTGCTGCTTGAAAGAGAATTTCAAGTTCCCTCCCACTGCTGTTCTGATTCTGAGAGTTTTTTTGAGTATCAGGTCATGATCCTATCACCTGTCACGGTCTCCCACCCCTTCAATGCCTACCCCCACTCCCTCCTTACTCACTTAAGGACATGATGATTGATCTTTTCTATTGTTTTCCTCATCTCTATTTCATTTATTTCTGCTCTGATCTTTATGATTTCTTTCCTTCCAGTAACTTCAGGCTTTGGTCTTTCTCTCGTTGCTTTAGATGTAAGGTTAGGTTGTTTGAGGTTCTTGTTTCCCAAGGCAAGATTGTATCGCTATAGACTTCCCTCTGAGAACTGCTTTTGCTGCATCCCACAGGATTTGAGTCATTATGTTTTTCTGGTCATCTGTCTTTAGGTATTTTCTGATTCCCTCTTTGATTTCTCCAATGACTCTCAGTTGTTTATTAGTGTATTGTTTAGCCTTTGCCTGCTTATGTTTTTAACAGTTTTTTTCTTGTAATTGATTTCTAATTTCACAGCGTTGTGGTTTGAAAAGATGATTGACATGATTTCAACTTTCCTGAATTTACTGAGGCTCGTTTTGTGGCCCAGAATGTGATCAACCCTGGAGAATATTCTGTGTGCACTAGAGAAGAATGTGTATTCAGCTGCTTTTGGATGGAATGCTCTATAAATATCAAGTAAGTCCATCTGGTCCATTAATGAAAGTGGGTGTTAAAAGTCCCCCACTATTATTGTGTTACTGTTGATTTCTGCTTTTATGGTTGCTATTAGGTTGGTGCAAACGTAATCATGGTTTTGGATTGTGAATTTTAAATAATTATAACTAGGCTCAAACACACACTTATTAATCAAAATAAGAACCATTACAATCAACACATTTCTGCCAATGAGAAATGTTTGCTTATTCCTGTAGCATAAAAATCTGTTCTTCAGGATTTAACGAACTCTTAGAAAACATTTTCTGCATCCTGTTGGTTGTAGAAGCATTTTCCCTGCAAAAAGTTGTCAAGATGCTTGAACAAGTGGTAGCCAGTTGGTGAGAAGTCTGGTGAATATGGAGGATGAAGCAAAACTTTGAAGCCCAATTCATTCAGGTTTTGAAGCGTTGGTTGTGTGACCTGTGGTCAGGCATTGTCATGGAGAACTGGCCCTTTCTATTGACAAATGGTGGCTGAAGATGTTGCAGTTTTTGGTGTATCTCATTGATCTGCTCAGCAAACTTCTCAGATGGAATGGCTTCCTTGGGATTCAGAAAGCTGTAGTGGATCAGACAGAAAGCAGACCCCCAAACAGTGACCATGACCGTTTTTGGTGCAAGTTTGTCTTGAGGAAGTGCTCTGGAGCTTCTTCTCAGGCCAGCCACTGAGCTGGTCATCACCAGTTGTCATATACAATCGACTTTCTGTCACATGTTACAATTTGATCGAGAAGTGATTTGCAGTTGTTGCACCAATAAAAGAAGATGACACTTCACAACAATGATTATTTTGGATTTCCAGTCAGTTCATGAGACGCCCACTTATCAAGCTTTTTCACCCTTTTCAATTTGCTTCAAATGCCGAAAGACCATAGAATGGTTGACACTGAGTTCTTCGGCAACTTCTTGTGTAGTTGTAAGAGCATTAGCTTCAATAACGGCTCTCGACTCATTATCAGCTTCTGATTGGTAGAGGCCAGCCACTAAGCTCCTCGTCTTCCAGGCTCTCATCTCCTTTGCAAAAGTTCTTGAACCACCACAGCACTGTATGTTCATTAGCAGTTCCTGGGCTAAATGTGTTGCTGATGTTGCAAGTTGTCTTTGCTTCTTTACGACCCATTTTGAACTCAAGAAAATCACCCAAATTTGCTTTTTGTCTAACAGTATACCCATAGTCTAAAATAAATATAAAATAAACAGCAAGTACTAAGTCATTAGCAAAAAAAAAAAAGGAAGCAAGAAATGTGCATTAAAATGATGTATAACTTAACCACATTTATAATGTATTCCAAAATCAAATGGTAAATTTCAATAATGCAAAAATCGCAGTTACTTTTGCACCAACCTAAACAGTATTAATTTTTGCCTTTAAATTGAGGTGTTCCTATGTTGTGCACATATAGTTAAAACTGTTATCGCTGCCTCTTCTTGGATTGATCCTTTGATCACTATGTAGGGTCCTTCTTTGTCTTTTGTACTAGATCTTTACTTTAAAGTCTATTTTGTCTGCTGTGATGTTGCTACTCCAGCTTTTTTTTTTGATTTCCATTTGAATGGAATGCATTTTTCCATCCCCTCACTTTCAGTTCTGTATGTGTCCCTTGATCTGAAGTGGGTGTCTTGTAAACAGCATATATGTGGCCTTGTTTTCATCATCCATTCAGCCAGTCTACGTCGTTTGGTTGGAGGCTTTAATCTGTTTCAGTTCAGTTCAGTCACTCAGTTGTGTCAGACTCTTTGAGAGCCCATGAACCACGGCACATCAGGCCTCCCTGTCATCACCAACTCCCGGAGATTACTCAAACTCATGATCATTGAGTCGGTGATGCCATCTAACCATCTTATCCTCTGTTGTTCCCTTCTCCTCCTGCCTTCAATCTTCCCCAACATCAGGTGAGTTTTCAAATGAGTCAGCTCTTCATATCAGGTGGCCAAAATATTGGAGCTTCAGATCTCCAGTAGCATATTGGGCACCTACCGACCTGGGGAGTTCATCTTTCAGTGTCCTATCTTTTTGCCTTTTCATACTGTTCATGGGGTTCTCAAGACAAGAATACTGAAGTGGTTTGCCCTTCCCGTCTCCAGTGGACCACATTCTGTCAGACCTCTCCACCATGACCCCTCTCTCTTGGGTGGCCCCACACGGCATGGCTTAGTTGCATTGAGTTGGACGAGCTGTGGTCCGTGTGATCAGATTGGCTAGTTGTCTGTGATTGTGGTTTCAGTCTGTCTGCCCTCTGATGCCGTCTCTCAGCGCCTACCGTCTTACTTGGGTGTCTCTTACCTTGGACGAGGGGTATCTCTTCACGGCTGCTCCCGCAAAGTGTAGCCACTACTCCTCACCTTGGACGTAGGATAGCTCCTCTCGGCCGCTGCCCGAGCTTGGGTGTGGGGTAGCTCTTAAGGTAATTATCAATATCTACATTCTTACTGCCACTTTGTTAACTGTTTTGGATTTGTTTTTGTAGGTCTTTTTTCTTCCTTTCTTTTGTTCCCCTCACTTTGATTTGATGATTGACTCTTAGTGTTTTCTTTTGATTCCTTTGTGTGTGTGTGTGTGTGTGTGTGTGTGTGTGTGTATCTACTGTAGCTTTTCAGTTTGCAGTTACCAGAAGGCTTTGATAGTGCAGTCTCTATATAAACAATACTGTTTTAACTTGCTCATCTTTGAATATCAAATGCATTTCCAGTATCCTGCATTTGTGTTCTCCTCTTCTCACAGTTTGATATCCTATTTGTGTGCAGGTGATTTCTTACCTTTACTGTATGTTTGCCTTTACTGGTGAGCTTTTCCATTTTAATTTTCTTGTTTCTAGTTGCAGCCTTTTTATTTCCAGAGAAGTTTAAAATTTGTTGCAAAGCTGTTTTGGTGGTGCTGAATTCTCTGAGTTTTTGCTTGTCTGTAAAGTTTTTTATTTCACCATCAAATCTGACAGCCTTTCTGGGTAGAGTATTTTCGGTTGTTGGTTCTTCCTTTTCATCACTTCAAATATACCCTGCCACTCCCTTCTGGTCTGCAAAGTTTCTGCTGAGAAATCAGCTGATAACCTTATGGAAGTTCCCCTGTGTATTATCTGGTACTCTTCTTTTGTTGCTTTTAATACTTTTTCTTTGTCTATAATGTTTATTAATTTGATCACTATGTGTCTCAGTGTGTTCTTCCTTGGGTTTATCCTGCCTAGGCCTCTCTGCACTTTCTAGACTTGGATAATTGTTTCCTTTCCCATGTTAGGAAAGTTTTCAGTTATTATATTATCTCTTCAAATATTTTCTTCGATATGTTCTCTTTCTCTTCTTCTTCTGTGATCCCTATAATGCAAATGTTGGTGTATTTAATGTCATCCCAGAGGTCTCTTAAACTGTCATTTCTTTTCATTTTCTTTTTCTTTATTCTATTCCACAGCAGTGATTTCTACCATTCTATCTTCTAGGTCACTGATCTGTTCTTCTGCCTCAATTATTCTGCTACTGATTCCTTCTAGTGTATTCTTTATTTCAATTAGCATATTGTTCGTCTCTGTTTGTTTTTTAGTTCTTCTATGTCTTAGTTAAACATTTCTTGTATCTTCTCAATCTTTGGCTCCATTCTTTTCCCAAGATCTTGGATCATCTTTACTATCATTATTCTTAAATTCTTTTTCAGGTAGATTGCCTATCTCCACGTTACTTAGTTGTTTGGGATTTTATCTTGTTCCTTCATCTGGGACATATTCCTCTGCCATCTCACTTCGTCTAACTTTCTGTGATTGTGATTTCCGTTCCAGGCTGCAGGGTTGTAGTTCTTCTAGTTCCTGCTGTCTGTCCTCTGGTGGATGAGACTTCTTAAGAGGCTTGTGCAGGTTTCCTAGTTGGTGGGACTGGTACCCGCCTACTGGTGGGTGGAGCTGGGGCTTGTCCCTCTGGTGGGAAGGGCCATATCTGCGGGTGTGTTTATTATCAGGCAGCTGTTTGTTCAGGAGGGCTTTAAGCAGACTGTCTGCTGATGGATGGGGCTGTGTTCCCACCCTGCTGGCTGTCTGGCCTGAGGAGTCCCAGCACTGGAGCCTACAGGCTGTTGGGTGGGGCAGCCTCCTAGAGGACTCATGCCAACGAGCAATTGTCAGACCCATGCCACCAGTGTCCCTGTCCTTCCAGTGAGCCATAGCTGTCCCCTGCCTCCACAGGAGACCCTCCAACACTAGCAGGTAAGTCTGGCCCAGACTCTTATGAGGTCCCTGCATTTTCTCCTGGATCTGGATGCCCATAACACTCCATGTGTGCCCTCCAAGAGGGGAATTTCTGTTTTCTCCAGTCCTGTGTAATTCCTGTGCTCAAATACCACTGGTCTCCAAAGTCAGATTCTCTGGGGGCTCCTCCTCCTGCTGCTAGACCCCTGGGCTGGGCAGTCCAAAGTGGGGCTCAGAAAGTTCACTTCTGTGGGAGAACTTCTATGGTATAATTACTTTCCAGTTTGTAGGTCGCCCACCTGGTGTCTATGGGATTTGAGTTTATCGTGATTGTGCCCCTCCTGCCATCTCCTTGTGGCTTCTTCTTGTCTTTGGTTGTAGGGTATCTTTTTCGGTAGGTTTCAGCGATTCTTTTTGTCAGTGACTGTTTAGCAGTTAGTTATGACTTTGGTGTTTTCATAAGAAGGGCTGAGCATAGGTCCCTCTACTCCACCATCTTGCTGCGTTTCTCCCTGCCATCTTTGCTTCAATCCCTCTAAGCTCTCAAATTCTATGCCCCCACCACTCCACCAAAATTGCTTTTATCAACTGTCAAATCCAATGGACAGTTGTTATTCTTCACCTTATTTATCAGTAGGTTCTGATCATCCTCTCTTCCTGAAAATATTTTCTTCCCGTTTCTGAGTCCCAAATCTGCCTCTCAAGACCTGGTCCTTCACCATTTGGTTTTTACTTGACCTCTTGGATCCTGGGCTTTGCCTATGAGACCTCCTTGGACCTCCTCCAGCTTTAATCTCCTTGAACTTCACCTGTCTATCTACCTGGACCTGGGCCCACAGACAACGTATACCTTCTAATTCTCTCCCATTTATTACTGCTTTACCTGAACATCCTGACTCCCCTCTTATCATGAATTCTGAGGCCTTTCTGAAGAGCTAGTCAAGATCTAGTCTGTTTGGTTTCTTTACTTAAGATGTAGTAAGGCCTGGCCTCATCTCTGACTGAGCTTTGAGCCCCAAAATAATTGATATGAATTCAGCTCCACAAAGAACATAGTCAATCTTCCTAACAGTATTAGAAAACTCTGGTTAAGAAAGCTGAAGTTTATTGTCAAAAATACTCAATGTCAAACATTTTGTGTTCTCTTCAGTGGATCTATCTGTTTACAGATTCTTTTATTTGGATGATACCAGAATATACTTTGCATTCTCATGCCTAGAAAAGGAGAGCACTCTTTCAGATTTCTCAGGGAACTGGACACAGATAAAATAAAATGGATACTAGAGTTAGCCCAAGACTGGAAGTTATTCAACCCCAGATTCCAATTTTCATCCTTATTAGTCCTAGTACATTTCTTAGGATTAAAGCCACATACCTAGAAGCATCAAGGAATGGTCTGTAGGCCAAGCTGATCCATTCTTCTCTATTGGATGAATATTTTGGCTCCCGGGGTGTTTCTCTCATGGTGTCCAAATCCACTAAATAATGGCATTTACTGATGTCAATCTGCAATGGAGAAAGATGAACTCTCATCAGGAATTGCAAAGGTCCTTTCAGGGTAAGAAAGATAAATTGTAACCCTAAGAATTCAGGCAGGGTTTTAGAAGCACAACATCAAAGTCCTCAGATGTTATCAGTGTTCTCTTCGCTCAGATAAGAGTATTGGGTATTAGGGTATTACTTAGGCTCCTGGGGGAGGAGGAGACATCAACTCACTCAGCCAAATATACATGTAAGCTTTGGGAGTTTTGACTCCAGTTTGGGCATGAAGTCTCTCTAGCCTCACAAACACTTCTGAAGCTAGCAAGAGTCCACAATCTACTCAAAAAACTTTCTTTTGTGGCTCACTATTCCTCCCTTCCAAACTATCACCTTTTGTTTCAGAGATTGAGAGGCCCAATCAAACAAAAATGTTAGTGTGTGAGAAGCCCCATCTCTGCCGACAGAGAGCCACCGGGGTCGCCATATACCTCACAAGTAGTTCAAAGACATCGTGCACATTGTTTCCTTCAAACTTCAACAGAACTGACAGAGATACAAGAACTGTCCCTGCAACAAAAGATCAGTCAAGCAGATACAAGAACTGCAAGAGTAGAGATTATGAAATGTATATAGTAACTACTGGCAAAACTAGAGTCATCCAGTTGCTCACAATACGGATACATCAGAGGATCACTCTTACTCATGAGAAATTATTAATGCATTTGATTTAAAACCACGTTGGTACTGTGCTTCTCACAAAATTGATTAATCCAACTGAACATGCTACAAAATCTGTAGGATACTTTTGCAGTTAAATGGTTCATCTCAAACTATTCTTCCTCTCATCTCAAAGCCAGGGGAGAAAATTTTAAGCCTTTTTAATAATAATAATAATAATAAAACTGTAGACTTTGAAGTCTCTCTAGCCTCACAAACACTTCTGAAGCTAGCAAGAGTCCACAATCTACTCAAAAAACTTTCTTTTGTGGCTCACTATTCCTCCCTTCCAAACTATCACCTTTTGTTTCAGAGACTGAGAGGCCCAATCAAACAAAAATGTTAGTGTGTGAGAAGCCCCATCTCTGCCGACAGAGAGCCACCGGGGTCGCCATATACCTCACAAGTAGTTCAAAGACATCGTGCACATTGTTTCCTTCAAACTTCAACAGAACTGACAGAGATACAAGAACTGTCCCTGCAACAAAAGATCAGTCAAGCAGATACAAGAACTGCAAGAGTAGAGATTATGAAATGTATATAGTAACTACTGGCAAAACTAGAGTCATCCAGTTGCTCACAATACGGATACATCAGAGGATCACTCTTACTCATGAGAAATTATTAATGCATTTGATTTAAAACCACGTTGGTACTGTGCTTCTCACAAAATTGATTAATCCAACTGAACATGCTACAAAATCTGTAGGATACTTTTGCAGTTAAATGGTTCATCTCAAACTATTCTTCCTCTCATCTCAAAGCCAGGGGAGAAAATTTTAAGCCTTTTTAATAATAATAATAATAATAAAACTGTAGACTTAAAAAAATTCAATACACACACACCAATGTTCATAGCAACACTATTTAAAATAGCCCAAACATGGAAGCACCTAAGTGCTCATCAACAGATGAAGGGATAAAGATGTTGTATATCATTCAGCCATAAATAAGAATGAAATAGTGCCATTTGCAGCAATATGGATGGACCCAGAGATTATCATAAGTAAAGTAAGTCAGAGAAAGATGAACATTATATGATATCATTTACACGTGGAATCTAAAAAATACTAATGAACTTATTTACAAACCAGAAATAGGCTCACAGACATAGAAAACAAATGTATGGTTTATAAAGGAGAAGGGTGGCAGAGAGATAAATTAGGAGTATGTGATTAACAGGTACACACTACTATATATAAGATAAACAACAAGGATTTATCGCACAGCATAGGGAACTATATGTGGTATCTTATAATAACCTATAATGTGAAAGATTCTGAAAAGAATGTGTGTGTATGTCTGTGTGTGAACCACCTGTTGTATACCCAAAGTGGAAGTCTCTCAGTCATGTCTGACTCGTTGCGACCCCATGGACTATACAGTCCATAGAATGCTCCAGGCCAGAATACTGGAGTGGGTAGCCAGTCCCTTCTCCAGGGAATCTTCCCAACCCAGGGATCAAATCCAGGTCTCCCTCATTGCAGGCAGATTATTTACCAGCTGAGTCACCAGGGAAGCCAGATACTCAAAACTAGTACCATACTGTAAATCAACCACAGTTCAAAAAAATATAATACACAAGTTACTATGATATTAAATAAAAGCCCAAAGATGGAGAACATCATTGTGACATGATTTATAATAAATATTCTTGAGGGGTCTTTTTCCAAGGTTTCTGACTGACAGCTCCCCAAACCCTGGTAATTTCCTAGGCAATAAGAGCAATGGGAGCATTTTTTGTTAAGATGTTTAGCCTCTTATCCTCAGTTCCTGATATCTCTTCAAAGCAATAATGGTGAGTAGAACGTCTTGTTATTCATAGCTAGCCCCTATGTACCACAACTGAGCTTAGGTTAATGGGGTGACTTTTAGAAATCCCCTAAAGATGGCAGGGGTGCTGGTCACCAGATGAACTAACCATGTGAATAGAACGTTTGTCTTTCCAATCACCAGGGGAGGGGTAAAGGGCTGGAGACAGCCAGGGATTTAATTAATCATTCCTGTGTCAGGACACCTCCATAAAACCCTGAAAGCCCAAGTTTAGAAAACTTCCAGGTTGGTGAATGCTTGGAGATTCGAGAAGGGTGCTGAATGCGCAAAGAGCATGAAGACCTGAACTCTTCCCTCATATCTTGCCCTATTCATCTCTTCCATCTGGTGTTCCTGAATTGTATCCTTTTATAGTAAACCAGTTCTCTAGTAAGTAAAATGTTTCTCTGTGTGTGATACTCTAGCAAATTAATCAAACCCCAGGAGAGGGTCATGGGAGACTCTGCTTTACACCCAGTCAATCAGAATTACAAGGAACAACTTGGACTTACAACCAGTACCTGAAGTCCAAGAAGGAGATCATGGCCCCAGTCTGTCACCAGCCAGTCAGAAACAGGTACTAGCCTGGGCTTGAGATTGGCATCTGAGGTAGGCAGGAGAAGGGGGCAGGCTTGTAGGACTAAGCCCTCAATCTGTGGAGTCTGAAGTGTCTCTGGGTAGACAGCACGAGAGTTGCATTGAGTTGTAGGATGCCCAGATGGTGTCTGAGAATTGTTGTTACTGTGGGGAACCCCCTCACCTTCAACATTAGAAATCAGTCCCAGAACCCTCTTAATTACTAATGTAGTCAGTTAAAGGAAGGCAAATCTCAAGGAAACTACTAATTTTCAGTGTTTTTTTTACATACAAGTATGTTACACATATCATTTTTGAAATCATTATATAAAGGCCTATAGAGGAATTATTAATTCCTATAAATGAGGAATCCAAGACTCAGAGATAAATTATATAACTTCACTTTTTTCAAGATCTATATTAAATCCCTACAATATACTAGGCATTAATAAGTTAGTGCTAACGATATATAAATAAATAACAAATAAACAAATAAGTTCTCACCCTAAAAAGATATACAATCCTCACCAAAATCACAAGAGTTATAGTAGAGCCATGTGTGTGTTTAGTTGTTTCAGTTGTGCCTGACTCTTTGTGACCCCATGGGACTGTAGCCCACCAGGCTGCTCTGTCCATGGAGATTCTCCAGGCAAGATACTAGAGTGGGTTGCCATGCTCTCGTCCAGGAGATCTTCCCAACCTATGGGTCTCCCTAATTGCAAGTGGATTATTTACTGTCTGAGCCACCAGGGAAGCCCAGTAGAGCCATGTTGGACTCAAGTCAGTGTGACTGCCATGTCATACATCAACTGCCCAAAATGACCGAATAAGAGGCAAAGTACTGCCTCTTACTGCAAAGTATCAGGAGCTCATCTAAATGTTGCTTAAAAATTAAAACCAAAAAGCAGCTGTCCAAGAATGCCAGGTTTCAGCTAAGATAAAGACCATTTGAAATACAATTAGATCTATAGCAAATCTCATTTCAACCTTGATGAAGGGTTGAAAGCTTTTCCTTTGGAAGCAGGAATAAGTCGAGGCCGCTTGTTATCATTACTCTATTCAACACTTCACTAGAGATTCTAGTCAGCAGCAAAAGATAAAAGGAAAAAACAAATGGTAGAAGAAATGAAAAGAAAAAAAAACTCATTTATTCATCACAATGATATGATTGGTATACATAAAATCCAAAAGAGTCAACAGAAAAAATTTTGGAATTAAGAGAGTTTATCAAACTTTAAACTATTTACAGAATGTAAAATCAACATCATATATTCCTACATAATAGCAGTAAACAACATACTAAATTACACTGAAAAAATTACATATTTTCAAATTACATTATAAAAATACCATTCATAAGGATTTGAAAATATGTGGCTTGGAATAAATCTAACAAAATATGGGCAAGGCCTCCATAAAAAATCATAGAATTTTATTGACAAGTGTCTATCAACTGATGAATTTATAATGTGGTATATTCATATAATTAAAATGTGGTCTAAAATGCAGTGGTATATCACTGTCTTAAAAAGGATACATACTACAACAAAGATGAACCTTGAAAATATTATATTAAGTGAAAGAGACACAAAAGACCATTCTTATGTAACTTCATTTATAAGAAATGTCCAGAAGAGGCAAACACATTAAGACAGAAAGCAGATTAGTGGTTGCTAAGGATTCGGGGTTCATAGAATTTTATTGACAAGTATCTATCAACTGATGAATTTATAATGTAGTATATTCATATAATTAAAATGTGGTCTAAAATGCAGTGGTATATCACCGTCTTAAAAAGGATACATACTACAACAAAGATGAACCTTGAAAATATTATATTAAGTGAAAGACACACAAAAGACCATTCTTATGTAACTCCATTTATAAGAAATGTCCAGAAGAGGCAAACACATTAAGACAGAAAGCAGATTAGTGGTTGCTAAGGATTGGGGGAGTTAATGGGTTATGGGTATTTTTTTGGCAGTGGGAGGCGGGCAATGAAATGCTCTGAAACACTAGGAACATACTGAAAGTCACTGAAAAAGTTCTGGAGATAGAGGGTGGTAATGATTGCATAACAGTATGGATGTTCTTAATACAACCGAATTATACACCTAAAATGATTAAAATGGTAAATTGGATAATAAAAAATCATTGAAATGATGAATTTTATCTCAAAAAATTTTAATAAACATAAAGTAGACCTTTAAGATAAACCTTATTTCTAGGTTAAAGACTTAAATGCTCTGAAACACTAGGAACATACTGAAAGTCACTGAAAAAGTTCTGGAGATAGAGAGTGGTAATGATTGCATAACAGTATGGATGTTCTTAAGACAACCGAATTATACACCTAAAAATGATTAAAATGGTAAATTGGATAATAAAAAATCATTGAAATGATGAATTTTATCTCAAAAAATTTTAATAAACATAAAGTAGACCTTTAAGAGTGGGTTATAAGAAATAAGAAATAAGAATAAGAAATAAACCTTATTTCTAGGTTAAAGACTCACTATTATAAAGATGTGAATTCTAAATAAATTGATTAAGAGATTAAATGCAATCTCAATAAAAATGCCAATAGACTTTTTTGATGAAACTTGACAAACTGATTCTAAAATATATTTGGGAATGCAAAGGACAAGGACAGTCTAGGCACTCTTGGAAAAGAACAAGGTGGGTACTTGTCACGGTAATTAAGACGACGAGGTATTAGTACTGGATTAGAACAGACCACCAAATAAAACAGCTTACAGGCACATATGGGCACTGATCTATGATAAAAGTGACACCTTAGAGCAGTGGGAAGAGTATGGTCTCTTCACTAATGCATGCTGGGACAACTGAATATCCATTGGAGGGGAAATGAAATTGGACTTCTGCACACAACGAATAAACAACAAGGACCTACTGTATAGCTTAGAGAACTGTATTCAATATTCCACGATAAACCAGAATGGGAAAGAGTATTTTTTAAAAAAATGTATATATGTATATATATATAACTGAATCACTCTGCTGTATAGTAGAAATTAACACATTGTAAAATAAACTATACTTCAATGAAAAAATACTGATAAAGTAAAAAAATCTACTTCATATGGATTACAGAACTAAATGTGAAAAGCAAAACTCTTGGATAATATGGGAGACTACTGTCAAGATCTAACATATGGCAAAGCTCTTTTAGACAAGCACAAAAAGTATTAACTATAAAAGAAATGATGAATAAATTTGATTATATTAAAACTGGGAATATCCATTCATCAAAGATATCATTAAGAGAGTGAAGCGATGAGCCAAAGAATGAGAGAAGATATATGCAATATATTAACAATCAAGCACTCATGTCTAGAATATATAAAGAATATCTACCAGTCAATAAGACAAAAATGGACCATCCAACAGAAAAATGGGCAAATGACTTGAATAGGTACTTCAGAAGAAGAAATCAAAGTGGCCAAAACCAAAAAGCATTCAACTGCATTAGTAACCAAGGAAATGCCAATCAAAATTACATGAAAAATTACAATACCAAGTATTGACCAGAATGTGGAGCGATTCTTATACATTGCTAGCAGGAGATTAAGTTGGTACAAAATTTTCAGAAAACAATTTGGCAGAACCTGCTAAAATTGAACATATGCATTTCTTATGATCCAAAAATTCTACTCCTAGGTATTAGAATGAACCATATGGAATCATTAATATGTGACTGATCCACAAAAAAAAAAAAAAGGTAATTTCACATGGTTCAAGCTAATGTATAGCCAACAGGAATGCATGCACCAAAAGATAAGTTCAAGAATATTTGAAGTGGCATTATTTACAGCTGGCCCAGATGGGAAACAACCAAAACATGATCAACAGTAAAATAATAGTGATATAGCCATACAATGAAATCTATACTGTAATAAAAAAGAACAAACTAACTACACTTATCAACATGTGATTACAAACAAAATGTTAAGCAAAAGGATCAAGACATACAAAAATGCAGCATGATTCCATGTATATGAAGTTCAAAACAGGCCAAATTAATTTAAGTTGTTTAGAAATGTTTACAAAAGCAGTATATCTAAAGAGAAAAGCAAGAACATTTTTATTGTAAGCAAAAGAGGGAATGGGGTAGTGATCAAAGGAATTACTTGGGGAACTTCTGAGTGCTGATAATGTTCTAGTATTTGGCCTGGGTGATGATACACAGGTATTTGTTCTATTATTACTGTATTATTACTAATTTAATGTACATTTATGTTTTGTGCACATTTAGGCTTATCGGTTATACACAAGGTTTGAAAAAGTGCATATAAAAACAGCTTGGTCATCTCTGGCTTGCAGCAAACTCTGTTCTTCCCCCACCTCTAACTCACAGTACTGTTCTCATTCTCTCTCAGCATTATTTATATGTAAAAAAGACTTCAAGTCTCACATCTGTCTCTACATATGGCTATTCCTCCAGGGGAGAGAAAGCACACTGAGAATTGACGTCAGACCCAATTCCATTCCACATAACTCTCTAAAAATGATTCTTGGCATAAACACTCCAGGAAGCAGCCTTTTTGGTCTGAACACCCACTCTGTAGCTCCCAGGGATTTTAAAAACATGAAACAAGTTTTTAAAAGCTTTGCAAGTGCCATGCCTCTGTAATCAAATAGAACCGGCAAGGGGTAAAGATTCACAGTCTCAAGTCTAGACCTCCTTTGGTGAGGGAGCTCTGAGTTTGACATTGCAATACTTGAGCTCAGCCTGGCATGCTACAGGTCTGTTTATTTAGTTTTGGTGCTGGGCACATGGTCTACCAGAGATGTGGAGAGTAACTAGTTAATACCCAACTATACCAGTTAGCTTTAGACTTCACTCATCACATCATCCATAAGCAAATTTCATTTAAAGTAAAGTTTTTAGAAAGATACCAAGATAAAAACCATATTAATTGAAATACTAATCCATTAAAAAGAGAAATGTAACCTCTTTTCAACTATTCTGGAAAGCAGCTGATGAATATTCTTTTTTTCTAGCAATCAGTTACCGAACAACTACAATACACAAGGACAAAGGTCTCTGGCAAAAAATAATTAGGTATGATCAAGGGTAGTTTCTCTAGCAGAAAAGGAATAAGGCAGTTAAAAAAGGAGCCCAAAATAAAAAGGCAACCTATGGAAAGAGAAAAAAATATCTGCAAACCATCTATCTGGTAAAGGATTAATATCCTCAATGGAACTTGTAGAACTCAACAGCCAAAAAGCCAAATAAATATGGTTAAAATGGGCAAAGAACTTGAACAGACACTTTTCCAAAGAGGACACACAAATGGCCAACAGGCATGTGAAAAGGTGCTCGGTATCACCAATCATCAGGGAAATGCAAATCAAAACCACAATGAGATGGCAACCTCATAGCTGAAAGAATGGCCATCATCAAAAAGAAAAGAGATAAGTACTGGCAAGTATGTGGAGAAGAGAGAAACCCTGCACTGTTAGTAGGAACGGGAACTAGCACAGCCTTATGGAAAGCAGTATGGAGTTTCCTCAAAAAATCAAAACTACCATATGATTCAGCAATCCGACTTTTGGTATGGACCTGAAAGAAATGCAGTCACCAAGGTGAAGTGATATCTGCACCTCTGATGCTAACTGCAACATTATTCACAATTGCCAGCACATGAAACCAGCTAAGTATCTGTCACAAGACGAAATGTGGTATGGATAGCTCGCTTGCTCTCTCTCACTCTACCTCCCACACGTGCGTGCATACACACACAAAGGAATATTATTCAGCCATAAAAAGAAGGAAGTCCTGCTATTTGTGACAACATGGATGAACCCTGAGGGCATTATGCTAAGTGAAGTAAGTCAGACACAGAAAGATAAGTATATCCTGTATAGACAAGTACATGACTTCACTCAGGTATAGAATCCAAAAGTCAAACTTACAGAAACAAAGTAGAATGGGGGTTATGAAGGGGCTGGGGGAAATGGAGAGATGTTGGTCAAAGGCACAAATTTCAGTTACAGATGGCTAAGTTTTACAGATCTAATGTAGAGCATGGGAACCACAGTTAAAACAATACAGTGTTGTATATTCGAAATCACCTCAGAGAAGACCTTAAATATTCTCACCACAAAAAAAAAAAGGTAACTACATGAAGTGACAGGTGTATTAACTAACTTACTGTGGTTAATCATTTCATAATATATACATACATGAAATCATCATTTTACACCTTAAACTTGGACTTCCCATGTGGCTCTAATGGTAAAGAACCTGCCTGCCCGCAGGAGATGTGAGAGACGTGGGTTTGATCCCTGGGTGGGGGAGAACCCCTGGAGGAAGGCGTGGAAACCCACTATAGTATTCTTGCCTGGAGCATCCCATGGACAGAAGAGCCTGGTGGGCTACAGTCCATAGGGTTGCTTCCCATGTGGCTCTAATGGTAAAGAACCTGCCTGCCTGCAGGAGATGTGAGAGACGTGGGTTTGATCCCTGGGTGGGGAAGAACCCCTGGAGGAAGGCATGGAAACCCACTATAGTATTCTTGCCTGGAGCATCCCATGGACAGAAAAGCCTGGTGGGCTACAGTCCATAGGGTTGCAAAGAGTCAGACATGACTGAAGTAACTTAGCACATATACCTTAAACTTACATAATGTCATTTGTCAATTATATCTCAATAAAACTGGAAAAAAATTATATTTAAAAAATTAAAAGAGGAACTCTAAGTCAAAAGGCTAGATTCTGGTCTGGGCTCCATAAAAACTAGTTGGGTGACTCACATTCATTTAAGTTTTTTATACTTTAATTCTTCTGTAAAAAATAAAGATAATACCATTTGGCTCAAAAGCTGTAATGAGGATTAAATGAGATGATTCATTTAAGTAAAACTTAAAAACTATAAAGCACTACTATGCAAATAGCTATAATATTAGAAGGAAGTCTAGTTCTGTGAAAAGTGAGAACTTGACTAATATAAAAGAACCTTGGAGCATTAGAGCCCAGTAAGATGAATTTTTCTTGTTTTCAACCTAGATTGGTATTTATTGTCAAGTCATGTCCAACGTGTAGGACACAACAGTTGTAATATTAACTACTCACAGTCCTTGATTAGCAATGAATTGGCAGCATCTGCAAAATGATATCAAAATGAATCTTCTGAGCTCACAGAAATAGAAAACAAATTTATAAAATAGATAAATAACAAGGACTTACTGTATAGCACAGGGAATTATATCTATTATCTTCTAATAACCTACAATGGACTATAATCTGCCAAGTCCTGAATAACTATGCTGTACAACTGAAACTAATACAATATTATAAATCAACTGTATTTCAATTTTTAAAAAAACTGGAAAAATCAATCTTCTGGGCATCATCAAAGCCTTTATTAAGTACCTATAGTTAGGTGAATACTAAACTAAGTATATGAAATTCCTCTAAGACATGTCTCTGTTATTAAACTTGTAATTTAGGTCAGGAAATAATACTGGCACATATGAAATATAGAAAATATTATAATAGACTTCAGAGACAAAGAAATCACAGGGGGCTTCAGTAGTTGAAAAGCTTTCCAGGACATGGTGGCCAAAGTTAGAACAGAGAATAAAAGGCAGAAAAAAGCAAGGTCTTCAGGGGAAAGAGGTGGAATATCTGCTTGTCCCAGAATGTGTGCAATGAGAAACAGAACTAGAGAGAGGAGGCCCAAGGCCTGATAACAGAGGACCCAAAGTAGGGCACTCTGGATTTTGTGCATCAGGAATCTACTCTAGGTCTTTTCAGTGAGTGACAGTTATTCAGTCATGTCCGACTCTCTGTGACCCCAGGACTGTAGCCTGCCAGGCTTCTCTGTGCATAGAATTCTTCAGGCAAGAGTACTGGAGTGGGTTGCCATTTCATTCTCCAGTCTTTTAACCAAGGAGTAATACAACTGAAAAATGGGTCTCAGAACGAGAGGTTCATACTGGCTATGCCGGGGAGGGTGGGGGAAGGAAGCACTTGCAAGAGAAGGCTGGAAGCAAAGACTGCAAGTCACCATCACAGGACCTAGTTGCGACGGGACCACACCCTGGAGCTCCATGGCAGGCAGAGGGGTGAAGGGAGCAGAAAGGGTAGATCTGGGGTCTATCTGAAAGGAAATCAGTGACTCCAGGATTTCTAATGCAGTGAGCTGGGGAAAAGGAGGAAATGCAGTGAAGAATCAGTTTAGGTTACGACTGAGAGAAGATGATAACTTGTGTTTCAACACCTACTGAGGTGGAAAGAAACATGGTGTATTTAAGTACTGAAAGAAGCTCCATGTGATTAGAATACTGAGTTAGAGTCTACAGTTCTTACTGCCTGGAATACTCCCTGCTGTTACCTCAGAAATCCCTACTCATCCTTCAGATTTTAGCTAAAAATGATTTTTGAGAAAGACTTCACTAGCCACTTAAACTAGGACAGGCCCCTAAATTATATGCTCTCATATCAACCAGTACTTCTCCATTAACACACCATATAATTATAATTTATGAATCAATTGGGGAAAGAGTAAATTCTGTGGAAGTTGGGACTGTGTCTATCTCATTTCATCTATTCCAAAAATCTAGTCTAGTGCAAAGTACACAGCAGGTGCCAAATAAATATGTTAATACATGTACACGAGAGAGCATGAATTTTAAAAAGTGAAAGTAAATTGAGGGAGGAAAAGGTGAAAGGGTAGGAAAAGGAAGAGAAGAGCAGAAGGCCCCAGATAAAGCTTGGGAGGATGCCTAAAGTACCAGCAGAAGAAAGTGGAAGTAGGGGCTGAAAAGATCCCTTAGAGAGGCCGCTGGAGAAGGATCAAAGAAATACACAGTTGGGAAACTCGGGGAGAGTGGAGTTCAAAAGCCACAGAAAGGCTGTGGAGGAGGTTGAAGATCGAGAAAAAAACAACAATAGGACTGGGTTCAACAGTTGTACCAAATAATAAATTTATCACAGCTTAGAATGTCATGAGGGGACAAGGAAAGATCTAACCTCCTTTTCTCAGTGACCTTCCCTGCTGGCTACCCAGTGCCGGAGCCAAGCCCCCACAAGTCCTAAGGCAGGAAGGATGTGAGCTTGCATTCACGCATTTATCAGCTGGAAATGACAATGACGCACATAGCTGTAAAAATAGAGATCTCTGGCAAGGGCCAACGTGAAGTTCAGGGAGCATCACAGAGAAACCATCTCCATGTAGAGAACAGATCTTATTTCTCAAATGTCACTGAAAGTTCTCCAGTAAACAAATGCAGGAAAGAATCCTCTACGAGTTTAAGGGGGGGGAGTTCCCTGGTTCGCGGTTAGGACTCTGAGCTTCCACTGCTGAGGGTCCAGGTTCAATCCCTAGTCAGAGACACAAGGATTCCCACACACCAGGTGGTGCAGTCAAAAAAAAATAATAATAATTGTAAGAGTTTAAGGAAATAATGTGAAAGATCAATCAAAATCGGCTGTTCTATAACCTCCAAGAAAAGTGGGAGGACTGAAGTTGAAAATACTGTTTAGATGCTTTGCTCAGCTGTTTATTAATTGTGATAAATCTACTATAAAGTCTCCATAGCTATGAAAATGAGTTCAAGTTCCAGTAAACTGGCTATTAATTTTGAGTAAGGCCAGACAATTCATCACAACAAGATTTGACTTGCTTGTATATTTTATAGAATAAAATAATTAAAGTATGGGGGTTGCCTAGAAAAATTAATTTGAACAATTATTCTGGGATCCCACTGCTGTGAACGGAACATATAACTCCCTTCAGATCTACGAGGGTGCTCCTGCTCTTAGGATGAAGGTTAGAGAATACGAAGAACACAGAAAATGAACAGAAGAATCGCACATAAGAACAGACCAAAACTCGACATGGATGTTCCTTGCTTATTCTCAATTCATGGAGAAGACGTTAGAGACAATTAAGTCCAGATCTGCAAGCTTGCAGAACCTTCCGCTTGTGAAGAACTTCTCTGAGAAGATATCTTTTGACTCCATTTTAGTCATGACATTTCATTATAAAAAAATACAAATATATAAAGAAATCCTATTGTATATAATCCTACTATATTTAGATGTGGATTATGTCAGCAAGGAATCATAAAACAGACAAGTGTTTGAGACAGCTAACTCTCGGAAATGACACCAGCAGAAAAGCAGAATAATGCTTTGAACCCCTTGCATCCAATTATGCATTATTCTTATTTAAATCTATCTAACATTACCATTCTCGTCAAGAGATGGGACCTCTGAAGACTCTGCTTCTAGCTCCAGCTCTGCAATTTAGGGAAGTTCTTAACCTAGCCTAACCTTTACTATCTCTTAGCCTGCTCTGCTGTTACCTCAGAAATCCCTACTCATCCTTCAGATTTTAGCTAAAAATGATTTTCGAGAAAGACTTCACTGGCCACTTAAACTAGGACAGGCCCCTAAATTACATGCTCTCATATCAACCAGTACTTCTCCTTAACACACCATATAATTATAATTTATGAATCAATTGGGGAAAGAGTAAATTCTGTGGAAGTTGGGACTGTGTCTATCTCATTTCATGTATTCCAAAAATCTAGTCTAGTGCAAAGTACAGAGCAGGTGCCAAATAAATATGTTAATACATGTACAAGAGAGAGCATGAATTTTAAAAAGTGAAAGTAAACTGAGGGAGGAAAAGGTGAAAGGGTAGAAAAAGGAAGAGAAGAGCAGAAGGCCCCAGATAAAGCTTGGGAGGATGCCTAAAGTACCAGCAGAAGAAAGTGGAAGAAGTAGGGGCTGAAAAGATCCCTTAGAGAGGCCGCTGGAGAAGGATCAAAGAAGTACACAGTTGGGAAACTCGGGGAGAGTGGAGTTCAAAAGCCACAGAAAGGCTGTGGAGGAGGTTGAAGATCGAGAAAAAAAAAAACAATAGGACTGGGTTCAACAGTTGTACCAAATAATAAATTTATCACAGCTTAGAATGTCATGAGGGGACAAGGAAAGATCTAACCTCCTTTTCTCAGTGACCTTCCCTGCTGTCTACCCAGCGCTGGAGCCAAGCCCCCACAAGTCCTAAGGCAGGAAGGATGTGAGCTTGCATTCACGCATTTATCAGCTGGAAATGACAATGACGCACATAGCTGTAAAAATAGAGATCTCTGGCAAGGGCCAACGTGAAGTTCAGGGAGCATCACAGAGAAACCATCTCCATGTAGAGAACAGATCTTATTTCTCAAATGTCACTGAAAGTTCTCCAGTAAACAAATGCAGGAAAGAATCCTCTACAAGTTTAAGGGGGGGAATTCTCTGGTTCAGCAGTTAGGACTCTGAGCTTTCACTGCTGAGGGTCCAGGTTCAATCCCTAGTCAGAGACACAAGGATTCCCACACACCAGGTGATGCAGTCAAAAAAAAAAAAAATTGTAAGAGTTTAAGGAAATAATGTGAAAGATCAATCAAAATTGGCTGTTCTATAACCTCCAAGAAAAGTGGGAGGACTGAAGTTGAAAAAACTGTTAGACGCTTTGCTCAGCTGTTTATTAATTGTGATAAATCTACTAAAGTCTCCATAGCTATGAAAATGAGTTCAAGTTCCAGTAAACTGGCTATTAATTTTGAGTAAGGCCAGACAATTCATCATAACAAGATTTGACTTGCTTGTATATTTTATAGAATAAAATAATTAAAGTATGGGGGTTGCCTAGAAAAATTAATTTGAACAATTATTCTGGGATCCCACTGCTGTGAACGGAACATATAACTCCCTTCAGATCTACAAGGGTGCTCCTGCTCTTAGGATGAAGGTTAGAGAATACGAAGAACACAGAAAATGAACAGAAGAATCGCACATAAGAACAGACCAAAACTTGACATGGATGTTCCTTCCTTATTCTCAATTCATGGAGAAGACGTTAGAGACCAGATCTGCAAGCTTGCAAAACCTTCCGCTTGTGAAGAACTTCTCTGAGAAGATATCTTTTGACTCCATTTTAGTCATGACATTTCATTATAAAAAAATACAAATATATAAAGAAATCCTATTGTATATAATCCTACTATATTTAGACGTGGATTATGTCAGCAAGGAATCATAAAACAGACAAGTGTTTGAGAAAGCTAACTCTCTGAAATGACACCAGCAGAAAAGCAGAATGCCTTTGAACCCCTTGCATCCAATTATGCATTATTCTTATTTAAATCTATCTCACATTACCATTTTCGTCAAGAGATGGGACCTCTAAAGACTCTGCTTCTAGCTCCAGCTCTGCAATTTAGGGAAGTTCTTAACCTAGCCTAACCTTTACTATCTCTTAGCCTGCAAACCATTAAAATTCCTTTCAACTCTAACAACTACTGTAGAGAAAAAATTCCATCGCAATTGTAGATAGACTCCATATTGCTGACTCTATGCTTCTCAAACTGCTGGGGCTCAGCATTAGATGTATTTTCACATTGAAAGACATCCCTGTACTAGAGGTAACAAATACACAGAGTCTGCTTTTCGTACTGCCAAGAAACGAGCAATCAAAAAGTCTGTCTCACTATTAGCACTGAACATAGCTGAAGATACATATGTCAGGAATGGCAAAGGCAAAATAAGATCATTCAGTTCTCTGAATGTGCTGAGCTCAAGGAGCTTTAGGACTTCCCTGGTGCTCCAGTGGTTAAGACTCTGCACTTTCACTGCAGGAGATATGGGCTGGATCCCTGGTCGGGGGAACTAAGATCCAGGGATTCAAAGCCAAGATATCACCATTGTTATTCTGACACTGTTAAAAATGCAAAGAGTTAGGGAAATTTTGTGTGCTTGAAGAAATTTTAAATTTTTATAGAGCTTCAATTCCAATGGCTTTATCAATAAATATGCAAGTAAATACCCAGAACAGTGGTAATGCCACTTAATGAAGCCCAACCTACATATCCCTTAGCTCTCAATGACACATCTCAATATAAACAAACTTACTATTTTATATGAAAGGCATCTTTAGAAAATTGATAAATCATAGAAATTGTTTAATTCCTTTTGTTTTACACCAGCAAATTCAGGGTTTCTTTTCTAAATTTGATTTTTTTTTTCTTTTTTGGCTGTGTCTCATGGCTTGTGGGATCTTACGTCTCAGATCAGAGCGCGAACCCAGGCTCTTGGCAATGAAATCAGAGTCCTAACCACTGGACAGCCAGAGAATTCCTCATAAATTTGATTTTTTAAAATACCAGTTTATATCCAAATTTTAAGATTACATCTATAATACAGGATGAAATTCATTAGTTTTTATAACTAAAGTTACTATCATTACCACCTTTACGAAAAAAATCTATTGATTACCAAATTAAGAAACAAAAGAAAAATCACTCAACTTCGAAAAAATTTCTACTTGAGTCATATATACAAAAGTGATATACACCATTTTTGTCAAAATTTTTGATTTTCCTTTAAAGTTTTTATATTGTCACTGTAATTTAAAAGAGGACCAAAGAAAGACAAATATATAGATATGTGCCCTTCAGGAGTTCACTACCTGAGATGGACAATACAAAGTAAAGAAATTTTAAATGGCATTCAGCCAATGGAATAAAACAACTGTGCCAAAGTAAAAATAAAAAATAAGAGAAAATTATTTTTTAATCATTTGGAGCTGGGAAAACATGTTCACATAATTTTCTATTATAATTTTCTCTGCTTTATTAGTTGATTGATATTATTATCAGTTCCTGGTATATATTTTGCATTCCAAGAAGAGGAAATGGCTTCTTAAACTCAAACTTTTCACAGTTGTTTTCATCACCCATTCAAAACAGTGTAAATTCAATAAACAAAGCTCTGCCTAGGTTAACATTTTAGCATCAACCTATAACGTGTTCTGTACATGAATACTGGAAAAAGCAAGGTAAGGGAAAATGAACTGGGGAAGGTGATAATTTTCTGATGATTCTTATGCTGGGTTTTAATGGGTAGCTTTTTTAGTTTATTTGAAATTCTGTGAATTCCTAAAATATTAATAGCAAAATATATTCAAGAGTGGGCCTTACTAATATACTGCTTTTTCTACTAACATAGATAACTGAGTGGTGGTTATAAGTGGATTTTTAAAAAAGATTTTTAGATTTTGGTTTTTAAAGGGAAATAGATGGTGCATAACATGGGATTAGAGCGGGTAAACAGCCATGGGAAAATTGTGTTGCAATAACAAAATAAAAAGAAATATAAGAAGGTTTCCTTTGCTCAATCTGCAAGAACTCCTGTAGAAAATAAGATCCGTAGTCAGAAAAGTGGCTTGGCAGACTAGCTGGAGGCAGGGCAGCCGAAAAGAGAGGCATGACAGGAATAGCAGACTACCTTTGGAAGACTCACAGGTGTAAGTGAGCCAGCCAGACAGGCTAGGTGGAAGAGGCTATGTTATGTGAAGCAGCTGTGGTTCCCAGGCTTTGAATTAGAGTCTCTGCAAATGCCACTGACTGTGAAAACAGACCTAACACGGGTAAAAGAAAAGTAGAAAAGTATTCCGTCTTCCTGCAATACATCAAACTTGATAGCGAACCAGCTAAGACATACATCGGCCAAACGCTAAACTCTGCCAACTCACATCAGAAACAAAGGACCGAAGAAGGCAAGACTGTGTCTTAAGAGACTCTGAGGTCACAGATAGGATGCTGAAGGTCTCTGAAGCCAAGAGATGATACTTTCAATTTCTTTCCAAGTTAAAGGTCGGAAGTTTGGAAGAGAAAGATAAGGGCGGTGAACAGAAGAATACAAACAACGGGGCCAAATCACAGGACTGTATTTCTGAATTATGACTTACAGACTAGTGCATTTGTGGCAAGGATCAGAATATTAATACATCTAAGAGTGAATGTGCTTAGAAAAACCTCCAACCAGATGAAGAAAATTTCAAACAAAAATTTGGAAGAAAAGAACACCCAGAGAAAATCAGAGACTAGACACTCTAGTCCAAAAAAGTTGGTATTTTAAAAACACACACACACACACAGGTGATCCAGGGAGTTAAGAATCCACCTGCCAATGCAGGGGAAATGGGTTCAACCCCTGGTCTGGGAAGCATCCACACGACGCAGGGCAAGTAAGCCCCAGTGCCACAACTACTGAGCCACGGGCTACAACGACTGAGAGCCACACAGCCTAGAGTCTGTGCTCTGCAACAAGAGAAGGCACTGCAGTGAAAAGCCTGTGCGCTGCAACCAGAGAGCAGTCCGCGCTCACCACCACCAGAGAAATTAGCAACACAGACCCAGCACAGCCAAAAATTAAATTAAATTAAAAAACACACATGCACAGAAGGAAGAATTTAAATTTCAGGGGAAAATAGAGGAGAGAATTAGAAATAAAAACCTATGGCCTCAAATATCAATGAAGCATTTAATCTAATATGTTAAAAGAAGG